>SZWC01011136.1:34550-59270 GCA_023375785.1 Penium margaritaceum | reverse complement strand
CCCCCCCCCCCCCCCCCCCCCCCCACACACAGCCGGGGTTTCGAGGTGGCCAATGTGGCAATGGATCACATCGATGTGTCGCGATGCACATTGATGTACCGCTGTTCGAGGGGCCCAGGTCAACACTGATGAAAACCTTTAGAGATAAAAGGCGAGGCATGTAGGCAAGGGCTAATTGCAACTAGAGGGATTGACGACACAAATACCTTTGCTCTTGTGGAAGTTTTGATGTTGTTGTGCATGCTACTGATTCTTGAATGTTGATTTGAGCAAGGACTTTTACATGGAGCAGCCAGAGGAAACCGTCATGGTCAGCAAGAGGCACCTGGTCTATAAGTCACATTACGCCCTCAAACAGGCTTCTCGTGCATAGAATCTGAAGTTGAACTTGGCGTTGCAGTGCATGTGGTTTGTCCGCAGTGATATGACCATAGTGTCTATCGTCAGCAGACTGAGCACGAGATCATTATCATTCACTACCTTGATGGAATGATCATAGCCTCCTGAAGAATGTTTGCATTACACGAGTTCAAGGGAGTGAGGTGCGATTGCTTCCAGATGTCAGACTTAGGAAAGGCCTCATACTTCTTTCGCATCCAGATCACGTGTGACTTGGTCTTTCTTAAACATGAAAATCCTCTAGTACACTTGAGGGTTTCCTATGGTGTGCGCAAATTGAGCCCGCGTAGCCCGCGCAAAACATGAAAAGCTCACATAGTACGTGAGGGGTTTTACGTTTGACAAAAAAGAAACTGGTTAGTCGCTCAATCATGCTCGAGAAAAAGAGGCTTTTTAAAAGTTTCATCTTTTTTCCAATGCACGCAAACCCCTTCCTTTTTTCATTCAACCCACTTTTAAACACTACCCCAAAGTACATTCAACGTTTGAGGTTTCATCTTTGTGCAGGGACCTAGTGGATGTGCGGTAGAAGGCCCCAGCAAGTTCCCTTACAACGCCTGGGGAGTCTCTGACAGTTACGCCAAGTGGAGCGTGGGTGATTTGTGAGGATGAAGTGCACAGACAATTCGATGAATTAGGACACTTGGATAAACCTATATTTAACAGTAAATGTACTTTGATGACAAGTGTCAAAAATGTCAAGCGCATACATATAATGGCAAGAAGCATAACAAGGCATGTGTTAGGTTTTGGGCACTCGAGTCAAGCAACGTGTGCAACTCTGTGTTTTGAGTGGTCACTTTGAGAAACTCCATTGATAATTCAAGGGAATTTGAGAATATCAAGGAGCAACTTAAGAAAAGTGAAGCATCTTGGAGACATTGACAGAACTGTATTGATAAGGTCTGTGACACTTCTGTCGGCCATTCTAGAAAGTGGTCAAATGCATCTGATTCTTCGAGAACGGAACAATTGAGGTTGGGGATAGTGGTCAAAATGCCCTCAGAAAAACTTCATAAAAACCTTGGGGTCCATGCATGGTGAGACAAAAATGTGAGGACTGAAACTTCCAATTTCAGAGTTGAGGGACTCATGTAGCTCTAGGATGTAGGAAGTCCCCCATTTTACTTATGAGATCTTGACACATTCACAGACGTAGGCTGTTGATGCCCATAGAATCCATCAATGAGATGATTTATGTCTTGGAGGTTGTCATATGGCTCCCAACTATTGTGCACAATATCATAGCCATGCCTCTTGACTAGAAATTTGGTTGCTTTTCCACGTTGTCAATGTTTTAGGATTCCCTCAATTACGTACTCCGTGTCCCCGTCCACTTAAATCGGAAGTGGTGGCTATCCCTCACTGGGGCCCCGGTATTTTTTGAGCTTCTTGCCATGGAAGACCGGATGGATTGCCATGTCTCCTAGGTGAAGGCGAGCAACAATGGGGTTTGCATTCACTCAATCTTAAACAGGCCGAACCATTGGGGTTTGAGTTTCCCAAAGTCTTCAACTCTAGTAGTACTTTGTGAGCTTCTTGGTCGTACTGACCTTGCCGGAGTGTCCACCTAGAAAATTATCGTGGAATTCCTGCAACATCTGTTGTTAAATCCTAATTCGGTGGTAAAATGGCTTGGAAAGTGAAACTTCATTCCCACTAGGGGTCATTGAACCAGAGCCTGGTCATGTCATACCCACTTAACAACTCATAACCCTTTGTGAATATTCTCACAAGTTACGGGTCTCATTTAACAAGTAGCATATCATTCATGGCCATGAATTCTGGTCACCAACTTAGAGTATCCGCTAAATTTGTTCTTTCCAGGATGGTACTCGATGTCATAGTCAAATTCGGACTCCAGGAACTCCATCCATTGAGTTTGTTGACGGCTCAAATTTGGCCTAGTCTTGAGATAACTTTCTGCCTGCTGATTGGTGTGGACAACAAATCATCAGCATTCCATATAGCATCGCTACATTTTAAGTGCATGCATAAGTTCTTTGTGCATTTCCTAGTTGAGTTCCAGTCTACGTAGTTTTAGCAACATGCTACCAGTTGTTCTCGACGACTGTTGTCTTGGAACAGAACGGCTATGATTGCTCAATTGGACGGGTTCGTAGCCATAACATAGTCCACCATTGAATCCATCAATTGTAGGATTGGCACTGAGGTCAGAGAATTTCTCAAAACTTTAAACGCTTTTTGATTTTTGCCAGTTGTGCTAGCTTTGTCTGCCATTTTTGTCAAGAGGTCAGTAGAATTCTGAATGTTGGAGATGTGGTGAAGACTCATAAATGGATTTTGCCTTGTGGTGAATTTGTCGACTACCCCTCCAGTACTGTTGCCCTCTGATATCAGGTGTTGCACTGAGAAGAACGTGGGTAGTTCATAGGGTTAAGGTGTAGATCATAAGACAATTCAAGGACTTGGGAAAGGTAGGTTAAACATACTTAGCAGTTTGTTTACTTTGAATACAATAGCAAAAAACATAATGAGGCATACGTTGGGTCTTGGACACTTGACTGGAGAAACGTGTGTGACACCATGTGGTGACTGTTCTCTTCACGAATTTCATCTGAGAAGTCAGGGGGGGGGGGGGGGGGGTTAGAACATCAAAGCACAGCTTTACAAAAGTCTAGCATTGTGGAGAAACCAAGGGAACAGCATCGAAACCTGAATACGGTTCGTGACACTTCTGTCAGCCCTTATAGAAATTGGTCAAATGTGTTTGAAACTGGGGGAATGGAACTCTGGAGGTTGCCACAGGTGGTAAAAAAATCCCTTGGTCAAACGGCGTAAAAATCCTGTGGTTAACACTCGGTGGGCCACAGATGTAAGGACAAAAATTCTCATTCATGGGGTTTAGGAACTATTGTAAGTATGGGACGTAACACCAAATCCCCACACAAATCCAACACCCCCCCCCCACCCAAATAGTCACAAACCCCTCAATAAAGGGGTTTATTAATGTTGAAAGGCAATGATGATGTCATCAATATGATGCTACACACATGCAACATATACATTTTGATGAATTCATACCGTACTGTGAATGAGGTTTTTTATTCATTGTTTTAGTTGTGAAATGTGATTTTATGTGAAATTGGTTTATATTCCTCCTATTTTTCACGCAAAAAAATGCAAAAACACTCACTTGACCAAGATCGGCTTGTATTTCTTTAAGAAAGCATCTCAGGTTCAAATCCAGTGGACTGTACAAATTGCACAAAACATTGACGTGGTCACTGAATTCATTTGGGTCGGGGTGGGGGGATGAGCATTTTAAGGAATGGTCAGAGATTGACGCATGATGAAATCATTCATAGAATAGAAACTGCCCACAATTCTGCAGCTCTTGCTACTTGAAAACATCCACAGCTTTGAGGCCATCCACATCAGGCTCTGCAAAGAAGCTGACAAAGTCAGCAACGGATTTCCTCTGGAAGTCACTGTCAAAGACGCAGTCCCATCCTGCCTCGCACCATGCATTTTTCACCATCCCATCGCTTTTGCGGATGTGTCCCCATTCGGAGAGCATACATCCTACTGCTGCATCCTTCATGGAACGCATGCCAAGGTTCACGTGATTGCCCTCCAGAATGCGCTCTCCTACCCATGCCACATACCCCTGGCTGATGCAGCTTTTGAATGAATTTTGAAATCCCACATCCGCAGGCTGGACCTTGGCAGTGCATCCAGCCCGTATGGATGATCGGAACCTGCCGCAAGCCATACCAGTCCATGTACGGCCCTTGCCTCATGGAATTCTCTGAGAAAGAGGAAGAGACAACAGACATGGTCTCGGGAGAGAGGTCAAGGGGACCATTAACTAGTGTTGCAACCTCCAATGCTGCCGCAATGACGTCGTTGGTGAGCTCGGCCATGAGAGCGTCAACAGCAGCTTTGTCTGCGACCTCATGGGAAGACAGCTCCTGTGCAGCAAGGATTCCAGTTACGACAGGCTTGACCACTTCTTGTCCAGAAGCATGCGGATCCTTGTCCCCAGGGGTGACGGCATCCGGGAGCTGGAATTCAGGAGAAGATTCTTGTTTTTAGTCTTCTGAGTCATCAGACAGAACCACATGCTGCCACCTCTTCAGCAGCACCTTGTCTAGAGGAGTCTCCTTGCATGGGACATGCTGAGGAGCCATTGGCACTGTCGACGATGTAGGCTGGACAAGTGCGGAGAGAATCAGCTTGGCCTCCCAAGGACGTCCAGTTCCACAGCGTGGATGGATACAAGGCTTGGGTGCAGCCAGTGCATGCTGCACTGCCACAATGTTCCTCTGCTGAGACCTTGCTGAAAATCAAGAGAGAGAGGAGCCATAGTCCTGTTGATGCTCAGCTGCACTGGTTCAATTTTTATAGAGGTGCGAGCTTTGAAACTCAACCCGCATTCCAACACAAAGTCCCTTGTGCTGCCATGTCACTAAAACCCCACAAACGGCAGTTACAACGGGCCGCGCATGATGCACATGACAGCTTGGCACAAATTTGTGATACAACAGTCTGCCATTGGAAATGCGGGAAACGTGCTCGTGCCACCAACAGTTTGCCAGCCCTCATCCTACCTTGGGATTGAACCGGTACCTCTTGGCAAGGAAATGACCTAGTTACAAAACGAAATTGAAGTCACAACCAAGGGTATGTTTGCAGTCATTTTGGATACGCATAACTAGTTGTTTAGCACTACAAACCTACTTTGCAACCCCTAAATTATTTTGGACCACACAATTATCAGGCACTAAGGTACAACCTGTGGGTGCGACGTCTTTAAAGACTAAAGTGCTGGAAAATGGAGTAATAAATCTTAAGTTTGTGGATATGGCAGCTTTATCAAGAATTTTGTGTACATGGGATTGAAACACCAACCCCCGTTTGTAGAACTGGTGGCGGTTTTCACTCTGCATAAGCACAAGTGTTGGTATGTTTGAGTTTCATTGTGGTAACTCCTACATACGTATCAAATATGTCTTTACCTATGCACGTGCATACAAAGATATGTTCATACGTGCGTACATGCATACAAGTGTATGTATTCATGTATGTATGCACCATATTCATTGTTGCAGGTCAAAAAATTGTACGTGGTGTTATTCATATTCATTGGATACTGTGAATATTTATGTGTTGTCAATCATGACGGAATTTGGGTTCATTTTATCTTTCATTTCAATCTGTAGCTAATTATTTAATCCGGAAACAGGCCTGTTGAGATTAACACCCACTCAATTTTGAACATTCCATAGTTTTTCAATGCCTAAAGCACAAACTCCAAGTGACACTCAAAATCCATTGGCATTTTGTTTTTGAGACAATGTTCATTGATGGCGCAAGAGACGTGCAAAGTAGAGTTGCACTGCTGTCGACAGTAGCGCTAGGGCTGGTTTTCCATGGATTTGCTTCTAAAATTTGCATGCCTTGATCTAGCTGTGAATCATCATGGCTTACCAACTGCAGCCACCATGTCTTGCCTAAACGAGTTTTTTCTCTTGAGTCTCAACTGATGAGCACTGTCAAAATGTTGAGAGGAGCGACTTCCCAAAAGAAGAGCTCCTATCATGTTGCCCAAAGATGGCAAGGAAAACCACTTGATGCTACCAAAATTGGATATGAGAACATAGATTCAGTTTAAAGTGATGCTGGTGATGTTGCTACAACAGCAGGCACCAACGGAGATGCCACATGGATGGAAGAGAGCAAGGGGGTGTGGTAGCGGGTTGCAGGTGTCAGTGTGCTCCTGGATTGCTCCAGATGAAGATGGATGCCATTGGGAGGAATCAAGGAGAAGGTGTATCCCCCGCTTTATTCAACAAGAGCGGCTGGGAGGGGTTAAAGACTATTTTGGGTTGGAGGAAGGAGTTAGCAAAGATGAGGCTATACAGGAGAAGAAGAAAAAAAGAGCAATCCTGATTTTGACTTGGAGTGGGATGGTGCCATAATCGTAAACCCACATCATTCACCCCCAGTACATCACCTCTCCAATCTTTGTACCTTTGTTTTTTTGTACCGTAAATCCATCAGCTTTTCCAAAGTGGATAGTGGAAGCAGGGAGGCAGCAAGTGAAGTAAAGTGCAGGAAAACAACTGATCTTCTTATGGAAGGAAATTCAAGAGATGTTGCACTGGAAATTTCTTCAAAACATGGTTGTGGATAACAACATTTTGTGACGTGGAATGTATGAGGCCATGGAGGTGGATTAGGATAGTTTTGCTTGATGGATTTTCTCCTGATAAGATGGAATGCACGGTTTATTCTTCCAATAAAATGTATTGATCTTATCTTATGTGGTACAAAAACAATCTCTATCTTGAAATTTTACCAAGGAAAACTATCCTACATTTTGGACAGTAACTACTTTCCTTGGCAATAGAAGTTAATCATATATGATAAGATTTCCGCTGGCCAGAATCAACAGAAGAGCCTGAAATCTAGAAATGGAGCAACGATTGAACATGATTAGTCATGATAACTGGCAATAATCAGATTTTTCCCACTCAAGATTTGATGAGGCACTTAATTCAACACAAGATGTGATTAATTTATCCAGATTTCTGACAGCCCAAGGACCCCATGTATCTTTTTTATTTCTCTCAATGATTATTAACTTGATGAAAGGTTTGGTGACTATCCAAATGATTCTAATGAATTGGAAAATAACAATTATGTTCACCAACCCTAGGGTGGATGCTCCAAGCTCAAGGAATGCGGACATGTGTGCAGATTTGGAGTTCTTGGTTATTGGCTGTTGGATGGTGTCCCCACGCCAGGAGGGTGTTTTCATGCGGAGTGTGAGGGATGGTGGGGGATTGGTGTTTGGGGTTGGGTCGGTTGAGCAGTTAGGGGGGAGAGGGAGATGACGCGATTCTAAGAGTGGAACTGTGGCAGAGCGTGGGTGAGGGTGTTGGCAGTGGGGTGTAGGCCGTGGCACTTGGGACAGGCATGCAGTACAAGGAGGGGATGGGAAGGGGAAGATGAATCTGGAATATGCAGGGCCATTGTCAGAAACAAGAGGGCTTGATGAGGAAAATGGTGATGCCGCACGAGATGTAGCCTTTGTGTTGGAGAAGGGAGAGGGTGCAGAGGGATGTAGATTGGAGGATGCGGGTGGGGCACAAACTTAGAGGCCCATGCCATCGGCTAAGCTTGCATGAAAGCTGATGGATGTAGCAATGCGCACAGATAGGGCATCAAATGTTCTTGAGTTCCGCCCAGTTGTTAGGCCTAGTGCATCTTCCACTGCAGTAGCCGCAGCAGTTTTAGGTCATGGATGAGCAACAGGAACAGTTTTGGCCGCAGGCAAGGATGTGCGTGTGAAGTGAGTGCCATATTTGAATGTGGAAAAGGAAGAGGAGGTGATTTGCAAGATGCTAGAAGAGATGAAAGGAAACCAGATATATCCCATGGAATTGTTTTCATAAGAGGAGACAACTTGGCCCGCTGCATGCAGCAAGGGAATTCTGTTCCATGTTTCTCATATGTGTGAAGAAAAGGAACAGCGGGGCCAGCAACTTGTCCAGCCAATTTCAACCATTTGTGTCCGTGTGGAACCTGAGGGTTGGGTTCATTTCACAAGAGTAGAGGTCACCTATGCTGCATCACCCATTGAGTGTGTAGCTGGGAAAGGGAACCTTTTCTCCCATGGGTGAAGATGGAGAGGAAACTGAGGTGAGATTGGGACATCCACGAACCTTCCTTCTGCCTTGTTTAGTGTGATGATGTTCACATCATCATAATTGAGCTCAACCTAAAGGCCAACCTCCTTAACATAAAGGCATTCACGAAGGCATCCACAGTGACTGGCGTGTCTCCCAGGTGTATCTTAAGGGCTTTCTTGATGCAACCATCTGCCAGATAACTGCGTCTTGGACATATGGACGGGAAAAATTGGCTTTTGCACATGGGATCACAACTCATTGGCTCAAAATCAAGTGGAATAACATGACCACCGTCCTTGAATTCATCGCACTTTCTTGTGTGAGCACACACTGAAAAGAACCTTGATCAAGCACCACATTAATTCCTTGTTGAGGATTGGAGGCTAGAGAGAAAGGAGAAGGCTCTCATGTTTGACAATGAAATCAAACACTAGAATGTTGTGGAGGATTTGGTGAGCTTGTACCCTGGCACCTTTGACCCTTGGATATTCTTTCATTGCTTCTGCAACCTCGTGAGCCTGGCAGTGAAGGAATTGTTTTCCGTGCAAGTTGTGGTGGAGGAAATTATAGCAAGGGTTTAGAAGGTGATTCAGTCATTGTGGAAATTGTTGTAACTTTGAGAGCGGTGGCAAGAGCCGCAACCTGAGCAGACAAATCAATTGGTGCAGGGCGTGTGCAGAAAATGGGATACCATGCTTTCTATTCTTGAAGCCTTTGTGGAGACGGGGTAAACCCACCATGACTGGATGGGGATGGATTAAAACAAAGCTTTAACCTTTTGATCTTGATTCAGAGGTGGGGGTATTGATGGAGGAAGTTACTAGGGTGTTGCATTCCTTCAAATGTGTCTCAAATCACATGGGGAGCGAGGTCTAAGCCACACCGGATTAATTCATGTCACACTACCACCTTCTCTGTGACCACCTCAGGTCAGAAGGCAGAAACTCAACAGCAGCAGGAAGCAGCTTAGCAGCAGGAGTCAGTATGACACTACAAAAATTGTTGGCTGCAGATGCATGATGATTATGCCAGCAGTGAACCTTGGCATTTTTCAGCACCAATAGAGAGGGATCTGAATACATACCAGGTGGATCACACTTTTAATGATGTTTTGCACTGCGCACCAACCTCATATTGGAGGATGGGGACTGGGATGTTTCTTGGCCTCAACTCTTGTGCTACTGTAATCGTTGAACTGTCCACTAACAGCACGGCGTGGGAGCACGTCTTCAGTCAAAGAAGGAACATGATTGGGGACAGGAGGAAAGCTCTCTCCGACCAGATTCCTTGAACTCTCATGTTTCTGAAGTTTTGGTATTGCATTGTTAAAATCCACCTTTGAGAGAGGTACTGCCATGTCCTTCATAGTGCCTGTGTCCTTTCTCTGAGCTGAGATTTTGTGTAAATGACATTGTCCGTCCTATTTTTGGAACATCAGGTCCATCGCAGCATCTTACCCTATCGCTCAGTCTCCATATTCCCCCTCTCCCCTCCTCTATCTCACCAACTCACTGCCTCTCCCTACCTAATACCCTCACTTTCTCCTCCCCCTCCCCCTCTCTCTCTTGCCTCTTTGCCTCCTGTCTCCCTCCCTTTGCCCCTCTCTCCCTCCTTCCATTCCCCTGGAATTCCTTTCCTCTCCCTCACTCTGAATCACACACTCCCTACCTCCATCCCTCCCTCCTTCCCTCCATCATCCCTCTTTTACTCACTCCTCCCCAATCTCATCCCTTCAACAATTGCCTTTTTCCCCCTCTCATTTTTTGAATGAAATGACGTAGGGCACCCTCCTTCCCCCTTCTGCATGCCTGTTCATTTTCCATGCATGTATGGACTGCAAAAAGCTCTCTCCAGTGTGAACTAGATTCAGATCAGGCACCTATCCGCTCTGCTTCCTGCCCCTGTCCAGTATGTTTCCTATTTAAAAAAATTAAAGGTGTTGAAACATTAATTCTTAAGATGCATTCGCTACATGAGTGGTCAGCATCACTATGGAACACTCAATATCAATACTGGTTTACCAACATTGAGATCAAAACATTGAGGCAAAATTATCCATACGAATATTGACATTGGAAATCATTGATATCAAGATATTGACATGGGAAATAATCTAATGCTACTTATTAGTAGGCATGTTTGGTGAAGTCCAAAATTTCACTGATTTAATTTCATGTTAACCTCAAATTGAAGTAAGGAAATGAATAAAACGTGGTCAACACGTGTTCAAAATTAATGAAAGGAAAGAAGATTTTATTTGTTTTTGTCAAAATCTGACCAGATGGCATAGATATGCAAGAAAAAACAAATCTTCTCTGTTTGATGCATTTTGCTTACAGAAATCATTGAAATATGTCTTTCGATTAATGTAAGAAGTGAATGTTAATTAATCTCCTTCTACACGTGTACAAGCTCAAATGAATGCCAGAAGTATGCTGAATGGTATGTAAAACAAAAACTTGCAAGTAAACGTAGAAGTTTAGTCAGTATTGAAATTTGCAAGGAGCCAGGAAAAACAAAACAGGAATCAGTTTCACTTTTTCCAAATTGGCCAAGATGAAAGTGTAACAAAGTAAACAAATCTAAAAAAGATACCAATTTCATTCTCAGCATAACATGCTTACTCATTAGTGCATTACCATACCATACCAGAGCACATGGAACTCATGATTAGTTAAATGGATAATATTTCAATCAATTTTGACCAGGTTTGTGGAGCGAGCATCCATTTTACAACAGAATTGATCCTTGAGGCACAGAACTGGTTGAAATAATCATTAAAGTATCTCTCAATGCTCAAGCTGGCCATTTTCGTGTTTGATTTCCAATTTCTATTAATACGAGAGTAGCTAGAATTAATCCACTAGCTGGTTCATAACTGAAGATCTTGGCAGTACGTTGCTGATCGTCTGAATGCATATGATGGAAATTGCAACTCTGCCCCTCCAAATGGTGCATCAATTACTGTGCCCAGTAAACATGGTAGTTGACACACTGTGATAAGTCGTGGACACTACAATGCACGGGGCAGGGGGGAAGGTGAGTGAACGTCAGAGATCAAACAGCAGTTGGTTGTGCCAGTGTGCCATTTGAGGCAAAGAAGCACCATCGCACTTTGAATTGCTTTGTGTTTTCTTGCTGAGGCAAGCGGCCACCAAAATGAACAACCAAACTGTGCGACTGCTCCTTGAACAGCGACATAGCAACGTCCTGAGTGGATGCATTCTTTGTGATTCATGAGTCCTCTTCCATTGGATGTGCATGTAATCCCATGCACAATTGCGCCTTGTGAGCGGGAACTTAGTGGAGGTCGTGGCCTGTTGGGTGGCTTTAGTCTCAATCTTTACGATGAGATCAGTGTGGCATGCATGTGCTTGTATGATTGATGGGTGTACCCCATGAGCCATTGTAGTAGATTGCCACTGTAGTAGATTTCACTAGTGGTTCACACAAGTGAAACATTTTTCTCACCCATCCCTTATTGCTTGTTCTTACACAATCAAACTTTGCATGCTAATTCTTGACCTCGTACATAGAAACATGTGAATTCTGGGGGAACAAATCTTTGGAAAAAATACCGTGTTTTTGCATCCAGGTATACAGAGGTGTTTAACAACACAAGACAACAGGGATTCATACCACAGTACTTCAACAAGAGCACCGCACACATCATCTTGGAGTTTGAATCATATCGCATACCATGTCGCTCGTACAATACCTTGATAGATTTTCTTTGAAAACAATCATCGTTATTACAAACCTGCTACCTTGGTACACACTACCATAGTACCATCTACCACACTATAGTACTTATCAATTTCAGCAATGGTGTTGACCTATTTATCATGGAAGATTTCCCATCAGTTTTGATGTTGACCTGAATGTCAAGAAATTGACTAAAATGTTGATGATTATGTGCTGATGTTGATACAGAAATGGTATTGAACATTTTAGTGTCAGTATCAATAGTAAAAAAAGAAATGAATATGATTGTGTTCTAGAATGGGCGTCACTATCCAAAACACTGTTAACTTTAGCCCTGTTTTAAATGATAACATACAATTGGACTTTTTTCTCGATTATGATATTAGATATAATTTTTTTATAATTATAACAATCATGATTACAAAAAGGGTTCGGTCACGATATACCCAGTTTTTGGAACTATATAGCTGATGTACCAATGTCTCAAAAAAAATAACGCATATGACAACGCCATAAAAAAAATAACGCATATGCCAATGTCGCACAGAAAACAACGCATATGACAATGGCGTACATAACATAACGCATATGCCAACGTTACACAGAAAATACCTGAGGAACCCAGAAACGCTAAAACAAATGTCATGATCCTGCCACATACCATGTAGCATTGATGCATGACATGATTTTTGTCGTTCACTATGTCTCAGACGAATGCACCATTGCACTTTTTTCCATGTCAGGTCCAAAACACATGCTCTGATCGAGCATGAAAAAAGGGGTGGGCGGCCGGTTGATTTTGTTGCGGAGGCTGGGCGGATGGTTGCTTTTGTAATGCAAGGTGGGCGGATGGTTGCTTTTCTTCCGAACCACGGGCGGATCGTTACTTTTCTTCCAAACGACGGGCGGATGAGAGACACTTTGCGTTTTATGGGTATATGAGCTATTTCACCCTTACAAAAAATCAGAGTTGTTATTAACCAATTCCATAAGAATAACATTTACATTCATTTTTTAATGAGTGGCTCTTGTAGATGTTTGTTTTTGTTCAATTAAAACCTTTATAAAAATGTTTTTCACATGCCTTTAAGAGAGATTTTGCCGTATGTTTGAGCCTGTGCACATCTGTTGTTACACTGGAGGAAGTGAAGCGGTTCACAGTTGGAAACGGAGCTTGTCACTTTTCACAGATTAGGGTCAGTTGGGTGTTTTATAGAAGCAAAAAGTATACTTCGTTGTCACAATTGCCAAAACTCAGTGATGTATATACAAGATGCATGTACAAAATCCTGAGGCTTGGTCAAACCGGTTGGTAGTTTAGCAGTTTGCGTGAGGTGACGCTGTGCTCCAATTCGCTGACTCAAGAAGTCCCTCATTGGTTTGACGGGGGCTTGGAGATAAAAAATGGGGTTTGTGAGGTTTGTCGAATTCGCTCGAGATATTGTCGTTCATAGTCTCAAAACGTTGGGAAACACTCTGAGTGGGTTTTGGAGAGTTCTGGAAGTGACCAGAAAATGGTCGTCAATGCATGAGAGTGCTAGGGTATTCAATAGAATTTCTCTCGAGCGCAGAAAATCCAGCCGCGACTAAGTCGCAAACTGGGCCAGGAGCGGCAAAGCCAAAAATAGACGGCTCGTGGGTTTTTCAACTCTTGTATGCCCATCGACATAACACTTCCCCCCTTCCAGCCGCGATGTCCTGGCGCATTACCACCCCGTGGCCGGAGTCATACTTGATAGCCAATGATAAGAGGATCGACGTCTGAGAGTTGGCTGTACAGCACCCAACTGTTGTGTGCCACGTCATAGCTTTTCCATTTAACTAGATATTGATCTTTGCCTCCTCGCTGGCGGTGATCAAGGATTTCCTCAACCTCGTACTCGTGGTCACCGTCTGCGATCATGGGTGGCGGAGTAAGTGCCACGCGTCCAGGAATATCTTTTTCTGGATGGACATAGTGCCGGACCCCATTTTTGATCTCAAAGCCCCCGTTAAACCAAGGAGTAGACCGTGTGAATATTCATGTTTTCAGGTAGTCAGAGTTCGGCGATGACGGGAGTGCGCATCTCCATGTGGAAGACATGCAGATCCACCCAGTCTTCCACATGGGGTTTGCCTCTCCGGTGTGACAGGCAAACCGGTCAAAAAATCCATTGAGATGTCAGTCCACGGTTTTTCTGGTATCAGTAGTGATTGTAGCAAACCAAGGGGTTTGGTGCACCGACTCTTGTGTCTCTGGCCTAAGTCGCAAATTTTGCAAAAGTTTGCAACGTCAACCCCCATCTTATCCCCAATAGTCGTTGGCAATTGTTTTCAAAGTCTTGTCAGCTCCGAAGTAGCTTCCTTGGCCGGTGTCGTGGCATTCCTCTAGAAGCATGCGTTGCAGCTCCTCGACTTTAGGGATGGCGACCTGATTTTTCAGCTTTCTGCACCAATAGGATCCTGTAAAGTGGAACTTCGTCGTGTCGTATGCTCTGTGGTCCTCGTAGCTACGTGCGAATAACTTTGCCACGTATGGGTCTGCTTGATTATGTAGTGTGTTTCCCTCTATGAGACCGGGTCTGCAACTCAGTGCGTCTGCTGGATTTGTCTTCTCGGGCCGATACTCAATCTTGTAGTCAAAATTGGACTCGAGGTACTCCATCCATTGAGTTTTTCTTTGGCTGTGGTTTGGCTGTATGATCAGGTACTTGAGGGCGTGGTGATCCATTCGAGTCACACATTTTGCTTCACTCCAAATAGCAACGTAAGGTTTTGAACGCATGAATAACTTCAAGCATTTCCTTCTCGTGGATAGCATAATTGAGCTCCGCGGCGTGAAGCTTTCGCGACATGTACGCGATGGGCTGTTCTCCCCCACCGTTCTCTTATAAGAGGACGGCCCCGATTTCTTGATCAGAGGCCTCTATGATCATCATGTAGTCGGCCGTTGAATCTGCAAATCAAAGGGTTGGCGCCGAGGTCAGAGCTTTACGTAAAAACTTAAAGGCTTCTTGTTTGCTGTCTCCCCAACTCCACTCGCAATTTTTTTGGGTGAGGTCGGAAAGAGGCATTGAAACTCGAGCATAATCTTTCACAAACCTCTGATAAAAGTTGCAAAATCCAAGAAAAATGTTTACGTCGCGTACTTTTGTCGGAGTTGGTCATTCTGCCACCGTGGATATCCTTTTTGGATCCATGGATATCCGTCCACCGCCGATGATGTGACCAAAAAACTCGATTGATCACTGAACAAAGTCACATTTTGAAAGCATCCAATAGAACTTCTCCTGCTGGAGGATGTCGAGTACTTGCCAAAGATGTCATCGATGATCTTTTGGGGTCCGGCTGTATACGAGGATGTCATCAAGATACACCACGACAAAGTCATCAAGGTGTGGATGAAAAATATTGTTCATTGCTTCCATGAATGTTGCGGGGGCATTTGTATTCCAAACGGCATAACCATGAACTCAAAGGGCCCATAATGTGTTCAAGAGGAAGTTTTTACAACATCCTTATCGGCGATGCAAATCTGATGGTAGCCGCTCCGTAGGTCAATTTTGCTAGAATTCTTTGCTCCACGTAGTTGGTCAAAAAGCTCGTCCGCTCAAGGTAGAGGGTAGTGGTTCTTGATCGTGATTTCGTTCAACGCCCGGTAATCCACGCACATCTGCATTTTGCCAATTTTCCTTTTTACAAATAGTACTGGTGCGGCGTATGGAGAGACGAATAGTCGGATGGACCCTTGAGTCCGCATGTCATCCAGTTGTTGCTTGAACTCTGTGACTTCATGATCACTCATCTAGTAGGTCCCCTTGTCGATTGGTCTGCTGCCAGGTTTGAGCTTAATTTGGTGGTCGATGTCGTGTTTAGGAGAGATTTTTCTTGGTAACTCATCGAGGTACAACCCTTCAAATTCTTTCACAAGCGAGGCAAATTCCTCCACTATGTTCACAAACTTTGATGTTGATGAGGCTGATGAGGCTGATGAGGCTGATGCGTCAGCTATGGCAGCTGATTTGTTACTTGTGCTACTTAAAATGGCATGGACCAACCACGCCGAGGCTCCTCTCTTCAGGTATCTATTTGCCACATCGAGCGAGATCAGCATAGCTGATGGTTGTTGCTTGTGTGTGGTTACTGCTGTAATTGTTGTGTTGTTTCTTGCTGTCCCGTTGTCGTTTGTTCCACATTGACTGGGTTTTGGCGCCTGCACAAGCGGCAGGAAGATCTGTTGCCCGCCTTGTTTGATGTTAACAACACCGCTGCTCCAGTCGACTTGTGGGTTTTGTTGGTACAGGAAATCTCGCCCGAGAATCAACTTGTAGTCCGTCATTGGGTAGGATCTCCAGATAGTTATGTTCTGCAAGTCCCTAATCTTTAGTCGTAACGGCTGCTTTAGTCGGCGGATGTAAAGTCTTCCGTCGACGGTTTTCCTTTCAAATGCTCCAGATTCTTCACAAGTTGATTGGATAGAAAACTATGAGATGCACCTCCATCAAGTAACTCCGGCAAAGTTTTTTGACTTTTGCAACCCCTTGGTTGCACTCTCAGTAGTATCGCAGGCTGGTTGTCCTTGTATGCCTCGTCAAATTTCTGGATCTCATGAACCCCCGTATTAGGCGATCATAGCCATTTAGGTGGGCGATCCTTCGGCGCAGGTTTTTTGGTGGGGGCAGGATTTTTGCCGTCTACTCCTACCCTCGGCCGTTTCCCGACTCCTCTCCTCGTTTTTGCTTTTTCTGCTGCTTTCCCCCCCTTTGGTTTTGTCTGGGGCAGTTCCTTGCGATGTGTACGGTCTTTCCGCAGTTGTAGCAGGTCCATTGATCTCCTTTTTGCTCAACGGCATCAACTCCCATCGGAGTCGAGTTCTCGAAATTTTGCTACCGATGCCTGTTGTTCTGCTGCGGTTGATACCTTGGGCGCCAGCCGTAGGATTCGTTGAACTTCGAGCTGAAATCTACAAAGTCGATGCGTTCAGCGGCTGCGATGATCTGCGGCAAATTGTTGGTGATGTTGTAAATTGTGAGTGCTCTGCGAATATCTTGCTTGAGGCCGTTGTTATAGTGGAAACAGATTCATCCTCCGTGAGGCTGCTGCCGGTGATAGTTTTGCAAAAATGCCGCATGTACTCTGCCACGCTGGAAAGTTGCTTCAGCCGTTGCAGCCGTTAGCGAACCTCCGTTTTATTGTTCCGCTTGCCAAAGCAAGCAACAAGTGCCTGGGTGAACTCGCGCCAGTTGCATGGGGGTACTATTGATAATTTCCAAGTCGGGTGAACATGCTCAATGATAGTACCCCTGGTGCCGACGATGCGGTAGCCGTTGGATCAGCCCCTACGGCTGCCTGCTGCCGTTGGATGGCCATGAGATCGGCCCACCAACTTAAAGCCATGCCTTGCAAAAGTGAGGCTGTGAGGTTCATCTTTTGTTTTTCGGAGCAAACCCCAACAGCCGTAAAGTGTACCTCCAAGATCGTCAGTAAGATCCTGACCGTCGGTCCCTTGTGATTTCCTGGATCGAACGGCTAAAGAAGACCTCGACAAATTGAGGATTCGCCAATGTGATGTCGATCGGCGAGTACCACTTATCGTGCTTTGGAGTGAGGTATTTCAGCGGCGTACTGCTACAATTGTTCGAAAAGCGTTCCTTGAAATGCTTCCATCTGTGCCAGCCTGACAGTCAGGTCCGTGATCTTGTCTCGTGTCGCTGATGGAGTTGTGTTGGTCAGTGGTGTAGGCAAAAATGGCATGTCAGGCATGCCTGACTCTGGATTGGTTGTGCCAGTAGAAGTGCCAGCCGTCATCCACTCATCTTCCTCGATGAGGCTGAAGATCCTTTGCGGGGTACCTTCCACCATCGCCGGTGTCTTTGCCGGTTAACGCTGCTTGTCTCCAGGTGCGTTCGCTCCGTGCGCCACCATCATTGCGAGGTCTGAAAACTTTTTGTCGGTGGAGATGCACTAGAATACACATGCGGATCTTGAGTTGATGTGGTAATTAATCTTGTGCTCCGCCCGTACCTATGCGCTCTGATACCAATTGTTACGCTGGCGGAAGTGAAGCAGTTTTCAGTTGGAAATAAAGCTTGTCACATTTCACAAGATTGGGGTCAGTTGGGTGTTTTTGAGAAGCAGAAATTGTACGTTGTTGTTACAAGTACCAAAACTCAGTGATGTATATACAAGATGCTTGTGGAAGAACATGAGGTGCAGTCGAGCCGTTTGATAATTCAACANTTCGTTTGTAGTCTTGAAACGTCGGGAAACACCGTGAGTGGGTGCCGGCGAGTTCTAGAAGTGACCGGAACATGGTCGTCAACGCGCGAGAGTTCCGGGGTATTCGGTAAAATTTCCCTTGAGTGCAGAAAAAGACTGTCGCGACTAAGTTGCGAAGTGGGCCAGGAGAGGCAAAGCAAAAACTAGGCCGCTCGTGGGTTTTGAGACTCCTGTATGCCCATTGGCATAACATCTACATACAGATGACTTAAAATTCATTTGTCCTTATCGTTATCCTGAGACAGTGTTTCATGAGTTATTCAGAGCCAGAGAAGCAAAAGGATAGTCATAAAAAATTCTTCAACTTTGGAGCTGATTTTGGTATGTTTATACAACAAAGATTTAATATATCTCTTCATTATGACGATTTAACAGTTTGTTTTTTCAGTTTCAGCTTCGCTTTGAGGTAAAAAAAGGAGATCAGTCCAAAATTGAATTTCTACTATCACCCAGCATGCCTCATAGTGGCAAAGCAAGGTGAAAATAATGAAATATATTGGATGCTATGCAACTGACGCACGATATTGGTTGCATTTCAAGAGATTCTAGAGCTGAAACATTTAGAAAAGATGCATTTTGTGAGGATGAGGTATTAGGTGCCACTGTACCCACTTGAGGAGGTGGGGGGGGAGGTTAAAGATTAGGAAGCATGTGGCCCAGCACTGTGGAGAGCATGATTTGATTGTTTTGGAGGAAAAGCTTCACCATTGTAAGAATAAGAATGTATGCCAGAAATATTCCTCCTCCCATGCATACCCATGTTTTGGAGCACAGGCAAGAGCAGGCAAGAGCTTGCACGGCAGTCCACACTAGCGTATGTGTTGACGGTAATTGAAGCCCAAAACAAGGGATACAATGCGTTTGCCNCACATTTCACAAGATTGGGGTCAGTTGGGTGTTTTTGAGAAGCAGAAATTGTACGTTGTTGTTACAAGTACCAAAACTCAGTGATGTATATACAAGATGCTTGTGGAAGAACATGAGGTGCAGTCGAGCCGTTTGATAATTCAACAGTTCGCGTGACGCAACGCCGTGCTCAGATTGCTGACTCAAGAAGTCCCTTGTTGGTTCAACGGGGGCTTCAAGATCGAAAATGGGGCTCGTGAGGTTTGTCGAAGTCGCTCAAAAGATCTTCGTTTGTAGTCTTGAAACGTCGGGAAACACCGTGAGTGGGTGCCGGCGAGTTCTAGAAGTGACCGGAACATGGTCGTCAACGCGCGAGAGTTCCGGGGTATTCGGTAAAATTTCCCTTGAGTGCAGAAAAAGACTGTCGCGACTAAGTTGCGAAGTGGGCCAGGAGAGGAAAAGCAAAAACTAGGCCGCTCGTGGGTTTTGAGACTCGTGTATGCCCATTGGCATAACATCTACATACAGATGACTTAAAATTCATTTGTCCTTATCGTTATCCTGAGACAGTGTTTCATGAGTTATTCAGAGCCAGAGAAGCAAAAGGATAGTCATAAAAAATTCTTCAACTTTGGAGCTGATTTTGGTATGTTTATACAACAAAGATTTAATATATCTCTTCATTATGACGATTTAACAATTTGTTTTTTCAGTTTCAGCTTCGCTTTGAGGTCAAAAAAGGAGATCAGTCCAAAATTGAATTTTTACTATCACCCAGCATGCCTCATAGTGGCAAAGCAAGGTGAAAATAATGAAATATATTGGATGCTATGCAACTGACGCACGATATTGGTTGCATTTCAAGAGATTCTAGAGCTGAAACATTTAGAAAAGATGCATTTTGTGAGGATGAGGTATTAGGTGCCACTGTACCCACTTGAGGAGGTGGGGGGGGAGGTTAAAGATTAGGAAGCATGTGGCCCAGCACTGTGGAGAGCATGATTTGATTGTTTTGGAGGAAAAGCTTCACCATTNGTAATTGAAGCCCAAAACAAGGGATACAATGCGTTTGCCCAGTTTTCCTTTCCAAGTGTCACGCAGCATAAAGCAATGCATACCTCTTTGTTGCAGTTACGCTTTCCTGACATGATACGGCAAACTTCTTGAAACAACCCTTTACTGGACATTTGCGGCCAAAGCTTCCAACCTGGGACACAGAAGCTTCCTCTGGCATCAGGATCTTGAAAAAAATAACCACCATTACTTCTTTCTCCACCATTACTGCTCTTTCTGTCACTTTGTTTCTCCTTATAGCTTTCATTGTCATTTTCCTTCTCACCCTTGCCACTTTTTTCTTGGTCCTTGTTTTCATCAACTTTATCATCATCATCATCCCTTTCATTCTCTACATAAACTTCTTCATCTTCATTTTTTTTAATTGTTGTCATTTTTTTATCATCTTCCTCATTTTAATTAGCATTACATCTTGTGCTTTCTTCATCATCATTTTCAGTTTTGTTATCATTGTTCAGGCCTGTCGTCATCATACTTACTGTCATCATTGAAGTCATTGTCATCATTAGTATCCTCATAAGCTTTGTTGTTTTTGTATTCATCTTTGTAATCATCATCATTTTCATTATTGTTTTCATTGTTATTGGCCTTGGTGGTGTCCTCTGTACTGTTTTTGTCATCATCGTTGTCATCACCATCATTGCCATTGTCCCTGAGATTGTTGATTTCATCATCACCATCATAATCATCATCGTCACTGTTCCCACTAATATTACTACTGCCACCAATGTCATTATTTTCGTCATCATTGCCGTCACGCCGTTGCTGCCATCGCCATCGCCACTGCTGCTGTAGCCTCTGACATAGCTGCTGCCGCCGCCCTTTTTTTTTTCATTGCCGTCATCTTCATCATCATCATTTCCTTCTTCATCACATTTGTTATCCTCGTTTGTTTTTATTGGCACTGTCCTACTCATCATCGTCACCATGGCCATTGTTTTCATCAATGTCAGCCTTCTTGATATCTTTGGCACAACTGCCACCACTTCTGTCACTTTCATCATTTCCATCATTGTTATCATTGTCATCGTTGGCATCCTTTTTGTCGTTGTCGTCATTGTCATCATCATTGGCGGCAGCATCATCATTATCATATCTGTTATCATCATCATCATCATTATCATTATCATCATTATCATCATCATCATCATGGTCTTTGACCTCCTCCTCGTCCTCCTCCCCCTCCTTCTCATTCTCATCCTATTCTTCCTCCTCCACCTTTTCCTTCTCCTACTCTTCCTCATCTTCCTCCTCTTCCTCCTATTTTTCTTCCCCCTCCAAGTTTTCCTCATCCTCTTCCTCCTTGTTGTCATCAGCCTCTTCCTTGTCCTCCTCTGCCTCTTCCTCCTCCTCCTCTTCCTCTTTCACATCCTTCTCTTCCTTGGTCATATCCCCCTCCTCCTTCCCCCTTTTCCTCCTCCTCCACCACCACCACCACTACCAACGCCACTTCCACCACCAACACCTCTTCCCCTCCGCATCCTCCTCCCCTTCATCTTCCCTCTCTTCCACCTCATACTCCTCTTCTTTTTCCTTCCCATCCCCCTCTTCATCATAGTAATTGTTTAGTTTTGTTGTTTCTATCCCTTTTTTTCATCATCCTCTTCTTCCTATTCATCCACTTCTTCCTCCTCATCTTCCCCCTTGTCATCATTCTTCTCTTCCTCCATCTCCACCCCATCCTCTTCCGTTTTGACCTCATCCCCCTCCATCTTTTCCTCGTCCTAATCTTCATTGTTTTCCTCCTCCTCATCCTCGTCCTTCTCCTTTTCCTCCTCGTCCTCCTCATCAGCCTTTTTCTCCTCCTATATCACCACCACCACCACCACCACCAAAAACAACAACAACAACAAAAGCACCACCACCACCACCACCAACACTACCACCACCAACAGCACCAAACCTCCTCCTCCTCCTTCTCCCGATCCTCCTTAGTTAACTCATATTCCCCCTCCTCCTTTTATCCTTTTCTGCCTTTTCATCCTCCCCTTCCTCTTCTTGGTTGTCATCATTGTTGTTGTTGTCGTTGTCTCTATCTTTCTCCTCCTCCTCCTCCTCCTCCTCCTCCTCTTCCTACTCCCCTTCCTTCACCAACAGCACCAACCCTCCTCCTCCTCCTCCTCCTCTTCCTCGTCACCATCCTCCTCCTTGTCCTGATTCCCTTCATTCCTTCCTCATCCTCCTCCTTGCCCTCCTCTTTCTACTAAAAATCATCCTCTTCCTCCCTCTTTCTCTTCATCACCCTCATCCTCCTCCTCATCTTCCTCTTTTTTCTTATCTCAGTTTTGGAAAGTTTTGTAGTTGTTGTTTCCTCTACAACCATGGCCTATGCCGTAGCCATGTCACGGACGTTTCTGGGAGTGGGCACGAAAAGGGAGGGTGGGATGTGGGAAAGGGGGGATGTAATGTGAAGGGAGGGATAGAGGAGATCAGTTGGGAATAAAGACGGGTGAGGTGTGGGATACTGTAGTGCTACCATTGGTGCTTCACTATGTATAAACATTAAGCTGTCATAAGCTTTCTATGTGGTTTTATAATGAAACATGTGTCACTCTGTTACCCTATTCATGGAAAGCTCAAGTTCATGGAAGAAAACCATAGAAAGGATATTCTTCACATGCAACCCATCAAATTTTGTTGTGAAGGGAAGCCGCTGCCTTGCTCAATGAGGCCTGGCCAATTTCCTTGCAAGGTTCCACGTAGAAGAGCTACGTTCCATCAGGCCTATGGGGAAAGCAATGCATTTCATGTGGAGATTGAGGTTCAGATATGATCTTTTAACTGCCAGCCCCCAGGGCCTGGTGGATAAGAGGAGAGAAAGTTTTTGGATATTCTAGAAGGCAAGTAGGTAACGGAAAGGGAGGTGGGGTGAGATGACGAGGAGAAAATCATCAAAACTTAAGGAAGTTGTGCTCAAATGGTTCACAGTTCCCCGGAATTCTAGGAGGGATGCATGTGATTTTCAAATCAATGGCTGCACTGCCAAAACTTACATGGCTAGAAAGAGCACCAGCAATACCACCAAACGTATAACAACAGCGGTAGCTACGGGCGCAATGGGACATTGAGAATTTGTTTTCCAGGAGATTCATTTTCTGAGATTGAAGTGAAAGAAGATGCTTTTGGGCGGTGGCTTAGGAATGTTTCCTTGGCCGTACTACAACCGTGTCTTTTACACTGAGTCATAAGCTCATCCTTCACACTTCACTGGAACACCAAAAAGGGAGGGGGAAGGAAAGGATGGTGGGCTTGGGCAATGGATCAGCCAACATAGTGAAGACTAGTGTATTTGACATGGGTATGGGTAGAGCTGCTGCTTTTGAGCATTCTTTTTATTTTGGTGCATGTTTCTTTTGGATGTGTATGTAGATTAGTGGGAGAGGTAGGCTTAGATTTTAAGACCACCTGCGATAAACCTGCTGTTATCTGAAATGCTGATCATNAATGGGAAATGGAAGGTGGTTTTTCAAAGGTGAATTTCAACCACACAGCACAATAAGCCACTATACTATGTCCAAGAAATCAATGTGGTCGGTTGCGGTGGTAACGTTGTCGGCATCTAGTAAAATAATACAGGATAGGTGTTGGTAAGTTGTAGCCTAAACATTGAAGGCATCTCAAGACACGACAATTTGGTGGTAAGCAGAATCCTCAAAACACCAGGTCTTTGACCATGGGGAAATGGTAAGAAAGGCAGAGATGCAGCCTCAACGTGAGACCTCGGACCCCTACTGTTCCTTGTAATAGTAGATACAGTGTGGAGAGCCCAATAAATGAGAAAGAAAAACTTCAGCACCATGGTCAAACCTCAGCTCATACATTGTGACATGGTCCGGCAAGGGAAAATGCGACAGACAAGTCCAAACCCACGTCATGTAGGGTAATCCCTCACAGGCAAAGGACTTAGGAAGAACACAATCAGAATGCATGGAAAAAACTTCTTGTTGCACGGTGTGGTTCTGTCGTCTGGACACTCTTCTGCTAGGACCTAGCACGGGTAGAGAGTTGGTGAAAACGACCATGATCATCAAGGAATGTGTCCATCCTGTCAAGGAACTAACTACCACCATTTGACCGTAACTTGTTGAGTGTATGAAGAGATTGATGCTCAGTTACAATAAGCCACAGTCACCACCATGCTGGTATTGCTGTTGTGGTGGAGGTTCTACATCACAGTCCAATAAGTCTTCAGTCAGGGTAAGAATCTATTGACTCTGATCTGAGAGGGATTGAAAAAGACAAGGGCCATGGCTGGAGTGGACCAGCTCCTAGAAGTTAGATTCATGGTAAGTGCAGTGATTCATCTGACCCTGAATGAAGAAAAGGCAGTCGGTTTTGGTAAGCATCTTCAATGAAGCTGCATCAAGAGCAAGTGCCTGCTTTGTGCAAAATTTCTTAGTGAGGTGATCTTCCACCAATGTCTTAAGCGTTTTCACTGAATTTCCTTGGTCCTTTACGCTCTTCTGCAAGAAAATGAGAGGATATAGCAAGTGCCAATCAGGTACATCAAAATTTTCACATACCTCTATGGTATCAGTCTATTGGCTCATCTGGAGATTCTGAGCTGTGCATTCATTCTTGATCTTCATACCAAGGTAAAATCTGAGTCTTGGAATGAGTGTCACATTGACCTCCTTCACCATGGTTTTTGATGTGAAATTGATGAATTTTCCCAATGAGGCGAGTGAAGAACTTACCGTGGACTCCAACTAGATGATACTGCTGCTTTGTAGCATGTAAATCATCCTACACTGGCACCACCTTGGGTTTTCCATTT
>SZWC01011135.1:30082-61899 GCA_023375785.1 Penium margaritaceum | reverse complement strand
TGGGGGGGGGAGGTTGGGAGGGGGAGGGAGGCAGGGAGGAGGGACAGCGTTGGAGGAAGGGAGGCAGGGAGGGATGAAACCAGGGAGGGATGGAGGAAGGCGGGGAGGGAGGGAAACAGAAAGGGAGGGAGCGAGGAAGGGGAGGGAGAGAGGGAAGGAGGGAGGGAGAGAGGGATGGGGAGGGAGGGAGGAAGGGAGGGAGGGACGGACGGACGGAGAAAGAGAGGCAGGGAAGGGGGCAGGGAGAGAGGGACAGGAGGGACGGAGGGAGGGAGGGCGGAAGGGTGTCCAGGAGGAAGGGCGGGAGGGTGGAAGAGAGAGACTCGGGGACAGAGGGTGGGGACGAAGCGAGGGAGAGAGGGCTGAGGGAGGGAGAACGGGAGGGTGGAAAGGAAGGTGAGAGGAATGGAGGGACGGACAGGGGGAACGCAGGAAGTGAGGAGCCAAGCGGGAGACGGTGAGAGGGAGCGGTCGTCAAGACAATGCGGATCACTGGAGGATCCGGGAGGGGACAAGTGCAGTATTGCCTATCGTGTCTCCGCGTACTGCCGTATGAAGTCCATAGGAAGGGTTCTTCAGAGAGAGAGCGCTTGTCGTCGTCCTCGTCCGTTCGACTTGGCTTCGGCTTCGCCCGGCTTGGTAAGGCATTGATTGTCCAGTACGGGCTTGCCCGTCGGAAGACGTGTTAAGAGATACCAGATCACCTGGGCCAAAATCGACCACCTCAGTTCGGCGAGGATTCAGGCCCTGAACCGATGCAAGAATCATTGATTTCGATTCTAGGGTTCATCGATTTCCCTCTCGATCTTTGTTTTATGGTTGATTCTACGTGTACGTGGAAAACGGTTCGAATCAGCGGGACTGCGACTTGAAATCCGTCCATTTCGCGCTATTCGATGTCCGAGTTTGACGGACATCGAGCCTGATTTTTCGGAAGAACGTCGTTCGTCGCCCGGCGCATAGCGCATAACGTCACGGCGCGTGCAGAGTAATTGTTATTTCCCTTCGAACGACGTGTCAAGAAACCGCATTTCAACACGTCGATGTAGGGGAATATTTGGTCAAAAATGTCTTGAAAAAGGTTTTACGGTTGACGTCCATTTGCCGTTACCGCAACTAGGACGTTTCCCACACGTTGTGAAGCAGGCCACGTATGCCGGTATCGGATTAACGGCCTAGGAAATCGGCGGGAGTCGTTAGATTCCTCTTCCGCTTTCGTCAACTTTTTAGGCGAATTCGGCAACAATTGCGAGCTCTCGCGGATGTCTTCGCGTCACCTCTCCCGCCTATCTACAATTAAGTGCAAATTAAAATAACTACGTCGGTTCAGGCCCTCAAACAAGGAAACAAAGCATCGAAACAACCAAGTAATATGGGTGCTGTTTTGCACAAAGAGGATCCGGCTCTGTTGGCTTTGCTTGACATCCGGACAATCGAGTCGCCTTTCGAGTCGTTGAAGAGAAGATCAGAGAATTCCTACGGAACCCACCGTTGGGGAGAACAAGCATCATTTGCCCCCACATCCAGATATGATTCATTATTCATCCCGGCTTCAAACACTCAGTAACCATTCACCCCAACTTCAAAACGTTGATCTACATACAATCTACAATTCCCTTCATCAATACCGTGCTCCCCATTTCTCCAACAACTTTATACAAGGTACGGACCATCGATGAGGTGTGACGAATACAGATGGGGTATATGGCATGTACTCACTCACATTCAACAACGGTTGTATACGACTGCAATGTGATTCGAGCATTGAAGTTATATGCCAATCCTGATGCAGTTTTCTTCATGACTATATTCCTGAAATATCCATTCCCGTTGAAGTGGGAAACACTTTGCATTTGACAAATGTTGAATGTCGCAACCTTGAACGACACCCCCCCTCACTTGCCCCCCCCCCCCCCAAACCCCACCTAACACCAATATCCTAGATTTTGAGCAAAACTTCACGTTGAAAAGCACTGACATCAAATTCACAAACTTGATTCAAGAAACTCACCAATCTATGCGCAAAAGAAGAGATCGACATATTCCGATGCCCAATGGGATGCATGGAGTAATGGCGTCAAGATATAGAGTATATGAACACCCGATTTTTTAAGGTGAGGCTAATGGTGAAGCAAATTTGTAACATAAGGCAAATGGTAAAATAGTTTTCTAAATTTAAAGTGAACGAAACAAATGATTCATAACTGCAAGGTACCTTGTAAAGTTGTCACGAAAGGATTTCCCATTCCAAACAAACCAAAAACTTTTTTGTTTCTTTCCAAGGTCTTTGATCTTCTTATTTGTTGATTAGATATTCACTTGCGTAGGGCTACCTCGAAAAGGAACCCAAACTAAAATTACATTGTGCACATCATCCGTTCTTGTCACAATCAAGAAGCCCCCACCCTCGATTCTAGCATAATCCTAACTGATAATTACGCCCTTACACATAAATAAATGAAATCACAAAACCAGACCAACCCTTCTCAAATGTAGAATTGGAACAAGGCCCAATTATTGTAACATTTTTCTAACCATATTTTTTATTGGAAACACCCAAACATATTCTTGCTATATTTATGGGGGTATGTTAAATCTCCTTCAGTGTCTTGGTGACCCCTATGATGTAGTCGAAATCGATCCACACACATCGACTCTTCACTTGAACAAGAGAACAGTGAGGTACCCTGGATTCAGAGAGCATAATCTACATCCCCCTCCCCCTTATAGAAAAAATGATCAAAATTAAACCCAAATTTATCCTTTTGTCTTAGCATAAGCCTTGATTGTACATTTTTACATCATCATAATTGAGCACTATCCCTTCCACTCAACGAAAGAAAACTAGATTACAAACATGTTGACATTGAGATATTGAAATTAACGGAGTTTTTCATGACTGAAATTTTGGATGCAAGGCGTCCTGATACCAAATGCTTGAAGTAGGGAATTCTTTATACTAAAAACTGTGTTCCTGGTCAGATGGTTTCCAATGATAACAGCACGGGATGGATTGCGCTTTAGATTTTCTTGAGAGGGGTATCTCGTACTTTTGCAGGAACGTGAAAAGCTAAGTAGGAGAGTTGCAGCTCTGAGAATGACACAATGACGACCTCCGAACGGTCCCTTTAGCAAACTGCACATCCTGTAGGGGGCTGTTGGCTGCAGTAAGTCCACTTGCCCATTGAACCGTTCCATCGGATTTGGCCTGTCT
Source organism: Penium margaritaceum (assembly GCA_023375785.1). NCBI lineage: Eukaryota > Viridiplantae > Streptophyta > Zygnematophyceae > Desmidiales > Peniaceae > Penium > Penium margaritaceum. The sequence goes on along the minus strand of SZWC01011135.1, from coordinate 58,685 downwards.
AGGCTGGATAGGAACAAATATCTCTCGAAGAGGTCGGTCGGAAATTTAACAGCTGGTCATCGAAACAAAACCGCAGGAACATTTCAGTTTGGATTCACGGTTCAGCACGTCTCGATGCGAGCCACCGTGGCCAGCCCTCGGTGGACGCGAAGTGATCCTCGCTTTACTCGCATTCGAAATTTTATGAATGACGCTAGTAAAACCTCATTGAAATGGCGAAAAGGGCAGATGTTATCTGAGCCAGGAAGACCAGAACTCAATCCTGGCCTCCTTTCGTCGAGAGCACATCAAACTGGCACAGCGCGAGACAATCGAACGTATAACCGCTTTCAGCACAAGTAAACAAAATGATCCCCATGAAAATTACAACCAGACGAAACTGAACCGATCCCAGACTAGCAAAACATGAGTTTCCCTGAAACAAATCCTCTCGCATACAAGCAGACAAGATTTCCCCTCTTGCGTTCACGCCGCCGAGTCACCTACACCAGTACATAAGAAAGAGGTGGCTCAACTACTATACATTCATGTTCCTCTCGTTGTATTGAAATGAATGAATTCATATGAGAGAAATGAGTCTTTACGTGTTTTTGAAAAGAAAAACATGACCCCGAATTTGAGCTTGAAAAAAAAAAGAAGCCAAAAGGGCGAAATTTTTGCCTTCACATTCTTGAACTAGATAGTTTTTACACTCTTCTTCAAATACAAGACTCGAATCTTTGCAAGAAAAACCCATAAAGCTGATTTGCTACATGAAAGGTGTTGGTGAGTGCAATGATTGCGCTTGTTTCATGCTCAGATATGGCGTAGTTGGTTTTGCAATCGGATAAAGACACGTGGAGTGAAAATTTTCTTGGTGGCTTCTGGGAGAGAGCCATGGAAAGCTTTTTTTATATACATGGCAACAAGGCCTAAAGGACTCTGATTGGAAAATAGTGGGCAGCATGCCTAGGCTACTACGCATGCCTCTATGGTGTGTGTCACATGCGCAAGCTATTTTGGATGCATCCTGGGAGGCACGGACCAGCAACTGTACAGCACGACAAAGCATTGCAATGAGGTGGAGTCAAACCTGACCGGGCTTCTGGCATGAGGCGCTGTGAGAGCTTCTGGTGGGGACCCTCTGCACAAGTAGTCCGTGGCCATGACTCAACGTGCTTTTGTGCTTGCCACCTAGACAGGTTGCATGGCAAGCCAGAATGCGAGTATTACGGCTACGGAATCGACGGCTCTCATCGATCTGTAGAAGCTCCACGATTCAAGAACCACGGTTGTGATAAAACTTCACCGTGCATCTAACAAGGCTTCTTCAAGAAACCAAGGCAATCAACTTGCCAAGGCAGCAAGTATGAAAGGCGGCGGCACTCGCACATCTGAACATCTTAGCAAGACTCATCTTTCATGTCACAACCTTGTAACACTTAGCATCTGAAGCGCCTCAGACCAAGGTTATGCTGGAGTTTGCCCTGGACACCCTTGTAAGCCTGGCAGAGCTCTGCCGGCCTAGAAAGGAGGAAGCCCTGACTACCTGGAAGCCAGTCTACCTAGAAGTTGGTGCTGGACCAAGACCCCTTGCATCGATGGCCTTGACGGCTTAGCAAGGCGTTGGCCCTTGCATGGGCCAGGAGTAGTGGTGGAGCTCTTTTGTAGCCTTTGTTAGGCTCTACTTTTCATGTACCATACTTCTACTTAAGAATCAATCAAGATTTCTGCCGTTGTCACATTCAATTTCCGAAGATCATCTGCCGACCTGTTTGCTAGCCCGCTCCACGAGAAACGATCCCGTACAAGGAAGAAACCTAGTCCTTGCTCCACACCTGCATATCCCAAAATGGTATGAGAGCCCTAGGCTCTATGTTCAGCTAGTCTAGCAGCAGCAACAGCGGAGCAGATTGGTGAAGCGGTTCTTCACCATCCTTTTACAAGCTTGAGGAGGAGCGACGTGCGTCTTCTCGTAAGTGTGCAATGTGACCGGCCCTTTGCGACGTTTGGCCTGCACAAGACATAAGCATCAAGAGACCATGAGCAACATGGAGGCGGAGGATCAGAGGGCAGGTTTTCCCGCTCTTAATGATAACTTTGTTTTGCATGGTTTGCGTATGGTTCAGGATCAAGGATGCCATGTCATAAACCACACACAATGCCAAGTAGTAGAAATGAAATGCTTGGTAGATGAGGCACAACGCATGGCACAACAAGAAACCGCAGCTCGTCAAGCTATGGAGCATGAGAGGGAGGCATTGAGGCAGCAGATGGGAGCCCAAGAGCTCCTCCAACAATAAGAGCAGCTGACGCATGCCGCTCAAACATGTCAGAAGCAGCAGTTGCAACAGCAACATGCTGCTCAGGCCGCCCAGATTGCACAACTTCAACAGTACTTGGCAAGGTTCCAGCAACAACAACAGTTTCAGCAACAGCGGCTTCAATGGCAACAGCTTCAGCAGCAACAACAACAACAACAACTCCAATGGCAACAAGCATCTCAAGCATCATTTGTGCATTTGCCTCAAGCAAGCCCTCCCCGAGTTGTGCATCCAGCCATGCCTCTGCCGGTGCAATCTGTGCAACCTGTCCAAGGAGGCATGTCACAGATGTTTGCAGCTCAACAGCCTTAAGTTGCCCCCACGGTGCCACTCATGGAACCATTTCAACCAGGACAACAGGCACCTCTACCACAAGCATACATGGCACAACCCCCTTTGGCGCAAGCCGCGTCACCATTCCAAGCTCATCTTGCAATGCAGCAGCAGTGCCATGTGCAAGGCCTTCAGGTGCCTCCACATGGCTAGGCATATTAAGGACTTGAGGACGCCGTGCCCCCTGCATCAGCTACCTTCCAGCTGCATAAGATCAAGATTGACCAATTTGACGGAGAGAACTTGCCGCATTGGGCACACAAATTCAAGAAGGTGGCCCAGATTCATGGCATTTAGAGGTTGTACACTCGGTACTACGCACCTCCACCCTTGGGATCACCACCACAAGTGGTTTCAGAGTACAAGTACTTCAACCAAGCTACATTCGTGATGCTGTACAACAAGCTGAGGAATCACATCTAGCAAGTAATTCGGATGTACGAGAACATGGCAGAGTCTGCAAAGCAAGCATGGTCCTACCTTGTCAGGACCTACATGTCTGGAAACTCTACCTTCAAATCCCACCTCCTGACAAAAGTCTCACACATTAGCCTCAATAACTTAAAATGCATTGAGGCGTACATAAACGAAGCAAAGTTATTACGTGACCAGCTTGCAGTGACAGGTGCACTAGTATCCAAGCTCATCTTTGTGACGTTCCTCTTCAACCGTGTGACTGGTGAATGGAACGACGTGCAAAAGGTGCTTAAATTCAAGCATGAGAGTGAATTGACCAGAGCACACATCTGCAAGATGCTTCTCACTGAGCAACGTGACTGCCAGCTATCAAAAGAGAAAGAACCCATTCTCACCAACACAACGTACCAAGGTGTCAGCGCTATAGTCAGCTCCACTCAGCCATCACGGAATAGCCCGGCGCTGATGAAGGTGACCTCAGACCATTCCTCCGCCCTATCCAATCCAAACACAAGGTGGCAAAGCTTGCATGACCAGCAGCAAGGATAACGCACTGCATATGAATGCCATTGTTATGGCAAACCAGAGCACGTGAAGAGGTATTTCAGAAAGCGACTATGGGATGAGGAGCAAGCAAGATGGAAAAAGCGAGCCAGTAACTCAGGAGGAAAGGGGGAGAAGAGGAGTGATGAAAAAGTGAAGCATGCCGAGAAACAAGAGAAGGGGCCAAAGAAGCAAACAAAGGAGGGAGGCATAGGCAAGCACTATGACTACACGGGGCTCGTGTTTCAATAGACAAACATTGAAAGCAACAAGCTGGCTTGCTCAATGTACGTGTGGTACCTAGATAATGGGTGCACTTCCCACATAACTTTTCACAAGGCCAGCCTCCAGGAACTCCTATCTTGCTTAAAGGGCTTTGTCATAGTCGCCAACGACAAGCAAGTTCGAGTTGTGAGAGTGGGTGCCCTTTTGGAGATTTTGCCTTGGCGTGTGGAGAGCACAGTCGCAGTGGAAAGATAAACTTGGAGATTTCTGGAAGCCAGAGCTAAAAGATACAGGTGAATTAGATTAAACTGAGTACAAGGTATATATACTGTCCGGCTGGCTAGCCCATACCTCAGCCTACTACTTTCCTAGCTTGCTACGACAACATACTTGCACCTAAACCCGGTGCTCTACTTGCACCTGAATCGGGTGCTCTACTTGCACCTAATGCCTAGTGCGAGAAGTCCCTGACAGTAGATCGTCGAGATCGACGCTCGATCTTGTCTCTCGGCGAGCCGCCTCGTTGCTCCCGTATGCCTCTCGACGGTGGATGCGGTTGCCTTGTTGGACACGCCATCGGAAAACTGCAACCGTCGCACGGTCATAGTCACCAATTTTACTACTGCCGTTAACCGCATCCTTTGCCGAGGCCGTCCGTCGAAACGACCCCTGGGCGAGTAGCGTCGCCGTTACGCTACCCGTCGAGATAGGGGAAGCCACCCCCGCGTGGCGTGTTCTGAACGCTGCGTGGGGGTTCGCGCGAAATAGCCCCCTAGCGCCGACATAACTCTCACGTCGGCGCTCGCTTGCTCGTTGCTCCTCCTCCTCGCTGCCGCAAGCTGTCGGGGTCGAGCTCGACCTCCCCACAAATATCCGCCGGGAATATCCGGCCAACGGAAAATGGCAAGCATGCCCCTAAAACCCGGAAGAGCCCTGAGTATGCCAGAAAAAGCAGGGGCACCTCGTTACATTCCCCTCCCCCCGTCGGAGGCGCGACGTCCCGATGCGCCTGAGGTACTCCTGGAGAACAGTGTTGGTACCCCCAACATGGAAGTTGGCCTCTTGCTTCCAAGAATTGTGCTCCACAGGGTACCCCTTCCACTGCACCAGAAACTCACGCCGTCGTCCCCTCGGGCGGTGCGCCAGAATCTTCTCCACCTCAAACTCCTCACTTCCTTCAACTTTGACAGTAGGAGGTGGAGCTGTCCCGCGACCCCGGAAGAAGGTGTTAAGGTCGAGTGATAGACACGAAGCAGGGAGATGTGGAACACCGAATGGATGGTGTAGTGAGCTCGGAGCTCCAGCTTGTATGAGATGGCCGACCGCTTCTGCAGAATGCGGAACGGACCCACCCAACGCGGTTTCAGCTTGGGACTCCCAGCTCCCATCAGCTGCAGATTAGCAGAATTTAGCATCACCTGATCTCCCACTTGGAACTCCTCCGCAGATCGATGCTTATCAGCCTTATGCTTCTGTTGCTTTTGTGCCTTCAACAGCCGTGGATGCACCACGTCCCAAGTGGTGGCAAACCTTTTAGCAATCTGCTACACAGTCAGAAGAGATGTTGCCGTAGCAAGGGCGGCTGGGCTCTGTGGCTGGTGGCCGTAGACCACCTCAAACGGTGACTTCCCTGTGGATGCTGACACTGCTGAGTTGTAGGCGAATTCTGCCACGCCGAGCTTCTCCTCCCAACCCTCTTCATCCGGTGGGACCATGCTCCACAATAGCTGCTCCAAAATCTGGTTAGGGGCTTAGTCTGCCCATCGCTCTGTGGGTGGTATACCGTGGTCAGCTGCACTCGCGTACCTAGCTTCTCCATGAGATCTCTCCAGAATCACGAAGTGAAGCGTGGATTGCGATCTGAGACCACCGACTATGGCACTCCATGTAGCTTGATGACATGACTGAGGAGGAGTTGAGCTGTCCCGGCAACTGTAATACTCTCAGGACATGCAATGAAGTGTGCCACCTTGGAGAACCGGTCCACCACCACCAACACCGTGTTGTTGCCATGCTGCGTCACAGGCAACCCGCCGATGAAGTCAAGCGAGATGTCTGTCCATGGCCTCCCTTGTACAAGCAATGGCTGCAGCTCCCCTCGTGGCTTGGTCCTCCGTGCCTTGATGCGTTGGCACACATTGCAGCTGCTCACAAACCTCTTGCAATCGGTCACCATTGATGACCACCAGTATTGGCGTGTCAAGGCTCTTAGCATCTTGTCGAAGCCAAAGTGATCCGAGTAGTGGGTGTCATGCGTCTCCTCTAGCAATAACTGCTTCAATGGCGCATAGTCCGGCACGACATTTTTTTTGCTCCTGCCCCCTTCGCCAATACACTCCATCCCACCTGGCATCTTTCAGCCCACCACCCGTGATCTCATTGTCCACGCCATAGCCGTGCTTGAACAGGCTATGCATGACTGGAGATCCCATCAGCACTTAGATGGCATTGAGGCTCATGTCCGGCCTCCTTGATAGAGGATCTGCCGGGTTCACCTTCCTAGGCTTGTATTGGATCTCGTAGTCAAAACTCCCTTCTAAGAACTCCATCTAGCGAGTCTGTCGGCGACTGAGGTTCGGCTCCGTCTTCAGGTACTTCAGGGCATAGTGATCCGTGAAGACCACGCAGCGTCACGACTCGAGGTAGCACCTCCATTGCTTGAAGGCATGGATCACCGCCAACATCTCCTTTTCATGGATTGCGTAGTTCAACTCCGCACCTTGCAACTTGCAAGACGCGTACGCAATTGCCTGCGGCCCCTTTCCGTGATCCTGCATTAGCACTACGCCAATGGCATAGTCGCTTACGTCCGTCGCCATGACGTACTCCTTGGATGAATTCAGATGCACCAGAACCGGAGCATCACACATTGTAGCCTTGAGCTCCTGAAAGCTCTTCTTCTCCTGATCGCCCCATTCCCACTGGTGATCCTTCATCAGCTGCTGAGTCAGCGGTGCACCCTTTTTTACGTACCCTTGGATGAATTTCCGGTAGCAGTTGAAAAACCCCAGAAAGACCTGGATGTCACGCACGCACTTTGGTGTCGGTCACTGCTTCACTGCTTCGACCTTTTTTGGGTCCATTGGGAGACCTTTGCCACTCACGATGTGCCCGAGGAACTCCACCTCCCTTTTCTCGAACTCACACTTGGAGAGCTTCGCAAACAGTTTCTCTTTCCAAAGAATATGCAGCACCTACCAAAGGTGTTGCTGATGCTCTTCCAGAGTTTGGGAGTAGACGAGGATTTCGTCGAGGAACACCACCACGAACTATTCCAAGTGAGGGTGAAAGATCCTGATCATGAGGCTCATGAACGTTGCAAGAGCATTGGTCAACCCAAACGGCATCACGAGGTACTCGAAATGACCGTACCACGTCCGGAATGCCGTCTTCTCCACAACCTGCTCCGTAATCCGGATCTGATGGTACCCCGAGCGCAAGTCAATCCTGTTGAAGAACTACGCTCCCCTCAGCTGGTCAAACAGCTCCTCGACCCTTGGCAGCGGGTACCGGTTCTTGATCGTTACGTTGTTCAGTGCGTGATAGTCCATGTACATCCGCAGCTCCCCTGTCTTCTTCTTCACAAAGAGGACTGGTGCAGCGTAGGGTGACACGGACGGTATGATAAACCCTTGCTCCGTCAGCTCCTCCAACTGCTTTTTCAGCTCACCCAGCTCATAATCGCTCATCCGAAAAGCAGCCCGCACCGTTGGAGTTGCTCCAGGGACAAGCTCAATTTTATGGTCAATGTCCCGCTTCGGTGGTAGACCCTTTGGCAGCTCAGTAGGAAACACGTCAGTGTAACTGTCCACCACTCCCTTGATGCCTTCCGACAGCTCTACTATAGGTGCTTTCTGCTGCTCTCCCCCTTGTTGCTTTGTCTCTGCTACCAACACTTTCACCTATTTAGCCGCTTCCTTCTGCTGCATCCACACCAGGTACATTTGATCCCCCTTGCGCTGATAGGGCTTGAGCTGCACGTAACTCACTTGCTGCACCTTGCCTTCCTTGGAGTCCTTCTCCTCTACCCACAATGGAAAAACAATTTGCTCTCCGCATTTCTTCACTTTCATCTGGCTATGCACCCAATCCACAGCAAGATTCCACTGGTGCGGCCTATCACGCCCAAAAGTGGCGTCGTAGGTGTCCATCAAAAGTTCACATCCCATGACAGCTTGCCCAGACGGATCCTCAAAGGTTTCAGAGGCAGTTCGCACTCCAACTCCCCTTGTACCAACTTGGCTGTAGTTGGCTTCCCGGGTAGCCGTGCAAGCCCCAACATCTTTGCAAGCTCGTCGCTGAAGAATGAGTGCGACACACCGCAATCCAAAAATGCTTTAATCTGTCGGCGATTCTTGCGCCCCTCGCCGTCCGCAGAACCAGCCGATAAAATTTCAGCTTTCAAGAGGATCCTCGGAACACTCTCGCTTCCTTCCCTGCGCAGCAATACACTCGGCAGCTCCTTAGTTGTCAAAGGACTTTCGGGGCTGGTGTTCGCTGATGCAAACAAAGCTTTCCGAGCAGATGGCCGCCCGCCACTCACTGTTGGATGCTGTTTCCCTACTGCTTCTTCTTGCAGTCCTTCTTGTGGTGCCCAGGCTTCTCGCAGTTCCAACAGTTCCCACCACGCGGCTTGCTCTGCTGCTAGCCTCCTTGCAAGGCGTCGATCTCCATGGGGTCAGCTTGTTGGTGCTGTGTTTGATGCTGAAAATTCTCTTGCTTCTCACGAAAACCCCCTCAATGGTAGCGCAGCACATCGACACGCACAGTAGTGGCTACCATCGCCTAGAACTCTGTGATGCCACTTAGTGCTAGCGTGCGTTGAATTTCTGCCTTCAAACCGCCGTGGTGTTTTTCTGCCATCTCCGGCTCACTCATGTCATCGATCTCCGAGCACAACGCCAAGAAACGGCGTGTGTACTCCTGCACCGAGCCGATCTGCTACAGCTGCTTAAGCTTGTTGCGTGCGACCATGGAGGCGTTCACGGGATCAAATCGATCTTTGATGGCTTGCTCGAACTGCTCCCATGTCATCGGCACGCGCGCTTCAGCTTGCCCCACGCCTGGCTGCCACAACACGGCATGTTGCACAGCTACGTTCCCAACTCCGCCTCGAGTGGCCAGCATATTTAGCTGCCTCCACCACTCAAATGTTGCTCCGCGTAGCAATGTCACCGCGAATGACACAGGCACAGCATCATCCTCTGGAGGGTCACCTAGAGCCCCAAAGTAGCTCTTCATCGCAAACAACCAGGTTCAAACGCTCGCTCCCTTGACAGAGCGATTGAACGCTTCCGGAGCCTTTGGCTTTGGTCTTGGCGGACTCCTTGACTGGGTTGCCCCAACCTGTCCAGCGTTAGTCCCATCCCGAAGATCAACCATGTGCCGATTGAGCCGCTCGTTCTCCAGTTTGAGGGCTCCCAGGTGCTCTACAATCTAGTGCAAGGCCTGCTCCATGGCTTTAGATAGATTTTAGCCACTGGAGATTTTGAAAAATATTGGCAGTGTTACGGGAGCAATTGAAACATTTTTCTGCAACAATTCGGCAGTTCGGTACAAAAACATGACGTCTTCGAAGTGCGTGGGAGTCACCCGTCGTCTCTTGCGCACGCACTGTAGGCTGTGTGGACGCTCTAGAAATGTAGGACATTTTCCAGACGTTGGCTTGTGCGTTGGCTTCGAAGTCTGGTCCAACAATCTCCCTCTCAATCAGCCTCGACGTTGTCCGGCGTAGTCCGTGCCTTTGCTTCTTGAAGTTTTGCGAGCATCGGCAGCGCTTCCACCCAACGCGTTGCTCTGGCTTTGATACCAGATGTGAGAGTGGGTGCTCTTTGGAGATTTAGCCTTGGTTCGTGGAGAGCACAGTTGCAGCGAAAAGATAGACTTGGAGATTTCTAGAAGCCAGAGCTGGAAAATACAGGTTAATTAGATTGAACTGAGTACACCGTATTTATACTGTCCGGTTGACTAGCCCAGGCCTCAGCCTACTACTTTCCTAGTCTACTACGACAAGCTACTTTCACCTAAACCCGGTGCTCTACTTGCACCTAAATCTGGTGCTCTACTTGCACCTAATGCCTAGTGCGAGAAGTCCCCGGCCGTCGATCGTCAACATCGACGGTTGATCTTGTCTCTCGGCGAGCCGCCTCGTTGCTCCCGTATGCCTCTCGGCGGTGGATGCGGTCGCCTTGTTTGACACGCCACCAGAAAACTGCGACCGTCACACGGTCGCAGTCACCGATTTTACTGCTATCGTTGACCGCATCTGTTGCCGGGGCCGTCCGTCGAAACGACCTCTCGGCGGGTAGCGTCGCCGTTACGCTACCCGTCGAGAGGGGGGAAGCCATCCCCGGGTGGCGTGTTTGGAACTTCGCATGGGGGTTCGCGCAAAACAGCCCCTTAGTGCCAACGTAACCCTCACGTCGGTGCTCGCTTGCTCGTTGATCCTCCTCCTCGCTACCGCGAGCTATCGGGGTCGAGCTCGACCTCCCCACAAATATCCGCCCGGAATATCCGGACAACGAAAAATGGCAAGCATGCATCTAAAACCTGGACGAGCCCCGAGTATGCCAGAAAAAGCAGGGGCACCTCGTTACACTAGTGCTCGGAAAGGGGAAAATGATACTGACATGGTACCAAGGTGCCCAAGTCAAGTTTGGAAACGTTCTCTACATAATTGACGTTGTTGTCAACCTCCTCCCATTAGGGCAGCTGATGGAGAGAGGTGCACGTAACGTAAGCAACTAAGGGCATGTTGCCTTGAAGAGACGTGAAGGCGAGACCTTCGCGAAAGGTCACCTCCTACCTCACGGCATGATCAAGCTAGATTTCCAAGCTCCAGCATTTGACGAACTCCAATCACCATTTGCAACAGCAAGTCTCCACCAAGGCTCTGGTGCAAATCACGCTATGTGGCATAAACAATTGGGCCACGTAAGCAATCAGCTTGTGTAGTCAATGCACAAGCAGGAGCAAGTCAACGGCCTCGACATGAAAGATAATGGGAACAAAGAGACAATGTAGCCATGCGGGGTCTACGTGTGTGCAAACCTTCCACGACAGATGTTTCCCCCTACCATAAAGTGTGACGTTAGCCACAAGTTGAAGACCGTCCACATGGACATATGTGGACCACGACCAACTGCCACTATCTACTGAGGACACAAATACTTTCTTGTTTTCGTTGACGACACGACACGTTTTGTGTGGAGCTATCCTTTATGCACTCGGGATGAAGCTCCCACCTTCTTCTTCAAGTGGCTGGCAATGGCAAAGAGGCAAAGTAATGCGAAGTTACAAGTCCTATGTTCAGACAATTCCGGAGAGAACACGAGCGGGGAATTCATGTCCCGTCTAGAGGACATGGGGATTCAGCAGCACTTTTCAACAACCTACACACCAGAGCAGAACAGTGTGGCTAAAAGAGCCAACCATACAAAACAAAAGACATTGAAGGATGTGCTTCTTGGTGCTCAGCTCAGCAGCAACTGGTGGCCTTACGCGCTGAAGCAAGCGGTTTGGGTGTGCAATCGCATACCACATGTGGCACTGCCTCACTTGACGCCATTTTAGTTATGGCATGGTGACAAGTCTGACCTCACCATGCTTAGAACCTTTGGCTGCATGGCACTTTTCCATGTGTCAAAGAAGCTTCGTAAGAAGCTGGCAGACAAGGCATCATGGGAAGTAATTCTTGTAGAAAGACCTAACATGAATGGCTAGGAATTGGACTCGTAGAGGATTGTTGTCAGTCTCAACGCAATATTTTTTTAAAAACCTAATGCGCCAAACATGGAAGGCAAAGCAGAAGACAACTCCCAATTTCCTCCAGAACTTCTACCATTCCAACAATGAGTTACTGAAAGAAGAAGATTAAAATCCAAAATTTACTCATCCTTGCAGATCTGGATGAGACGTATGAGGAGACGGTGGGCATGCGTGTGCCTCCATGGAGACCACCTGGTAGGCGTCCGCCGAGATCATGAGCCGGTCGAAGTACGCAATGGCAAACTCAAGGTGGTGCCTGTGAAGGATGGTCCGCAGGCAATGCGGTCCAGGCGAAGTCCAGGACAGGTGTTTCACGCGCCTCCTAGAGCAGCATTTGGAGCAGTAGAGAGCAGAGGAGGAGGAATAAATCATCATGGCCATCATAGCATGTTTGGTGTACAAAGGGGACGCAAACATTCTCTCTGATTTTACAACTACCCACCTCACTACCCTCTTGACATAGACAAAAGATCTGCCTCGAGAGCCAAGAACTCCAAAGGAAGCCCTCAATGAAGAGCATACAACAGAGTGGAATGCACCATTGGATGCGGAGTATGGAAGCCTCATGGAGCAAGGAACATTGGAACTCGTTGAACTACCTGCAGGCTCACGACTTATTGGAGTCAAGTGGGTCTTTTGCATCAAGACATAAGCTAGTGGCAATATCGACAAGTTTAAAGCCCGTCTTGTGGCAAAGGGGTTTTCCCAAGTGGAGGGAAAAGACTTTTTGGAGACTTACGCCCCTGTGAACCGCTACACCACAGCCCGCACCATGCTGGCTGTTGCACCAGTATTAGACTATGAAGTGCAGCAGCTTGACGTAAAGAACGCTTTTGTGCATGGGGAGATGGACACGATTGTGTTCATGAAGCAACCAGAGGGTTATGGTGATGGTAGTGGACAATTGTGCAAACTAGTCAAGAGTTTGTACGCCCTCAAACAAAGTCCACTTCTGTGGTACCGCAAGTTACAAGGACTTTTGGAGACACTCGACTTCAAACCATCAGTCTACAAAGATTGTCTCTTTCTGTAGAGGTTGTCACCAAAAGAGAAACAAGACTATTACATTTTGGTCTATGTCGATGACATCATCATCGGCCCATCAGCCACTTTCATCAAAGCCACGGCAACGGCCATGGCAATGGAGGTCAACGTGACACTCATGCCGAGCTTTGAGTTCTACCTTGGCATAAACATCAAGCTTGATTACATAGCTTGCATGCTTGAGTTGAGTCAACAGACCTATGCCACAAAGGTCTGTGATCATTTTGGTGTACCCGATCCACACATGCCAACTCCTCTCACTCAACAACAGCTTAAGCATCAAGGACCAAGGGGGAGGAGCGAGACAGACTATTGCAGCAGAGTCGGCTCATTGACAAATTCTTTAAGCTGTACACGGCTAGATCTACAATTCGCAGCCAGCAACCTTGCACGCGACAACGAGACTTGCTCAAAAGCAGCATGCAAAGAGCTTGATAGGGCCCTCGGATACTTCAAAACCACAAGCGATGCCAGCCTGAGTTTTTTAAGCACAAGTGATCTGGAGCTAAAGTGTTATGTAGACAGAGAATTTGGTGGATCCGAGGAGAACTAACGTAGCACACTAGGATTTGTGTGCCTGCTTGGCGGTGGAGCCGTATCGTGGATAAGCAAGAGACAAGATCTGATCACACTCAGCTCTCAAGAAGCTGAGTATGTGGCTGCTACATCGACTGCACATGGGGTCACGTACCTGCGCAACCTCCAAGAGGACATCAAATCTCCACAAGAGAAGCCAATGAATATTTTTGTGGACAACAAATATGCAATCGACGATGTAAATTGGACCAAGCATCAAGGTTGAACCATGCACAACGACATACGTGAGCATTGGATCCGCTCAAAAGTACAAGATGGCACGATTCAGCTCGTGCACATTCCGCGGACGAGGCAAGCTACAAACTTCCTAACAAAGAGCCTCCCCAAAGAAGTTTTCTACAGGTGCTTGCAGCAATGTTGACTCACCACAATCGCGTATATGTAGTATAACCTAAGGAACAGCAATGAAAACGCCACATAGAAGCCGAAGATCGGACGACGTGCCAACGCACCTCGTTCAGCGTACCAACCACTATCATCTATTGTATGGTGCAAGTGGGTGAAAAAATTACCACTATAGTAAGAGGGGGAGCACTCCGAAATCTCTGTAGTCAAAGAAGAAATATTTTGAAGACTCTGAGAAGCAGCCTTGCTTTGAAGAGTTGCTCGACTCGAATAAGTTTCCTAAGATCGCGGACCCAAATGCGAATGAGTTTCTACAGGAGCACAGGATGTACTCGCGTTATTCTGCAGGTCGATTGTGAAAAAGAGAAGAAAATGAGCAACACGTTGACGTAGCTGCTTGCCAACGAGCTCGCTTGCTAGAGATGAGGGAAAAAGTGACCATGATGCTGGAATTGCGAAACATAGCCGTCGCGATGTAAGCAACTAGCGTCAGAGCAGGTCGCGCGGCAAAGGGGGTGCCGCGAAACCAGTGAGAGCAGTAGGCTCACTTGAAGCCGCGATAGCTTGCGTAGAGAAAACGAGGGGTCTCGCCAGCGATGGCGAGGTACTGGTTGCCCTCGCTCAATCGTGCGCCATGGTCGGCACTGCTATCCAGCTCCAACAATCCTCGATTTAAAACAAAAAGGAAAATGCGGAGAACGGGATTGAGCAAAGAAAGCAACGTACGGCGGCAACCTTTCGACGTCTAGCTCAACTTGCGCAAATTGCCTCCTTGAATACGCGACAGAAAATCTTAGCTCATGGGTGTGCGATATCCACGCTGTGCCTCTTTGTGAACACAAGCAGCTATGCGAGGTCTCTCCGAGGAAAAGGCTGTAATCGATTGCCTCGACAACAACTGCGGTTCCAAACAATTTGAGCAAGAAACGACTCATTGAGACACAAACAAGCTGACTCGGAGGACAGAAGCAGGTCAAGCTGGTGACAACTAACAAAGCAACGACTCTTACCCTTACAAATCGGCTGAACGTGTCTGAAAATGACAAAGTATGACTCTCAAGCTCTCTGGTTGCTTTTTATGGAGCTCCAACGGCTCAAGAAATAGTGGTAGGGCGAGAAAAGATTTTTTTGGACTCCAAGGAGGTGTCCACAAACCATGAAGAGCAAAGTTTGGAGAGGAGGGTCCAGGAGGGGCTTTCAGATCATGCAAGCCATCAGCAAAGCAAGCCAACGGAATACTTGCTTCATGAGGAAGCAACCTCGAGTTTTTTGCTGTGGCCCGAACTTGACTCGGATGTTTTCTGATTTTTGTATTTTCTAGAATCAAGTGAGCCAATCCCGATAACAAGACCTTCATTGTCCCCAGCACTAAAAAAACTCAACATCAAGGAAAATTATTTTTTCTTTGATACGACAGCTGACGCCAAGCCTTCTCTTGACCAGCCAATCACCAAGGAAGAGTCTCATCTTTGGTTTCTAGATGAGAGATTTAGGGAGTCTCTCGAGGATTTTTTGGGACACCCACGCTTGAGGAAAACTCTTCACCAGTGCAGCCATCGACGGGGAGTGTTAGTGAATGCGATGACTATGCTGGTTTCATGCTCCGATATGGCGAGGTCGATTTTGTAAATGGATAAAGATACGCGGAGTGAGAATTTTCTCGATGGCTTCGGGGAGAGAGTCATAGACAGTTGTTTACTACATAGGCTAGTCCAATTCTGGCAAACAAGCCTAAAGGGCTTGGATTGTACAATATTGTGCGGCATGCGTAGGCTCCTGCGCATGCCTCTTGTGTGTGTCTCACATGCGCAAGCTACTTTGCATGCATCCTGGAAGGCACGGACCAGCAACTATGTAGAACGGAAAAGTGTTGCGGTTAGCTGGAGTCAGACCTGGCTGGGCTTCTGGCATGAGGCAGTGTGAGAGCTTCTGGTGGGGATCGTCTACACAAGTAGCCCGTGGCCATGACTCAACGTGCTTCTCTGCTCGCTGTTGCTTTTGTGAGACAAGCAGCAAGGGATATGACCCTTGCTGGTAGGATCTTTGGGTGATCAGTAGTGCAGCATGTATAATAGCAAGGCAATGATTGGGAATCTGGACTAAAATCTTGGTTGATACTAAGTACAAGTATGGTACATGGAAAATCCTAGGCAAGCTAGGCTAGCACAGGTCCTGGCCCATAGAGGGGAAACGCCTTGCTAGGCCCTCCAGGCCGTCGTGGCAGGAGTCTTGGCACAATCTTCAGGTTGATTGGCTTCCAGGGTAGCCTCCACTCAGGCTGGCAGGCCTTGCCAGGCTTATAGGGGCCATGGAGGGATCTCCAGCACAGTCTTGGTCAGGGCTCCAGAGTCAGATGCTTGAGCAGGGCTAAGTGCTTGCAGAAAGCTGAGATGTTGAGATGAATGTGAAACGAGAGGAGCTTCCCCTTTTATATCTGTGGACCTGGCAAGTTGACCACTTGAAGGAGAAGCTTCCTTCAGGTGGTTCAGGTCTGCTGCCTCTTGGGGAAGCTTCCTTCCAGGAGAAGCTTCCTATAGGTGAGAGTTGTTATTGGCATCCTTGCAGGTTCAGGAAGAAGCTTCCTTGTTGAGGAAGCTTCATCAAGTGTTCAGGTGCAGCTTCCCTAAGAGGTTCCTTGCTTTGCAAGCTTTTCTGTGACGACCGTTGATCTGGCCATGCTGTTCCATCAGATCCGTCAATTTGGAGTGTCCTAAAGCTTGTACCGGATTGGTCCATGCAGGTTGAAGGGCCCATGCTCCATGCATGATGATGGTGATGCGGTGTGGACCTCATGCCAAGGGTGCATGAGTCTTGCCCAGTCAGTTAGAGAACTCCTTGACCAGGATGGCTATGCAGTGTTGCGTAGTAGGTACCTCCCCTCCCTGCTACAGCTAACTAGAGGCATGCACAACCCTCTTGTGCATGCTAGCACACTATATTGCAAACCAGGCCCTTCAGGCTACTTCACGGCTGGTTGCCAGAATTTATCTGGCCTATACAGGAGATTATTTTGAGTAGGCGTGGTCCTGGGAATAAACCGTAAAATCCGTAAGTTTCTGTATAGTGCTTCAAATGCAGTGTCGTTTTCACCATATCGGAGCTTCACACCAATGCAGTAATTTCCCCTCTCAACATGGTTAGTTTTTTACTACACAGGCTAGTCCAATTTTGGCAAACAAGCCTAAAGGGCTTAGATTGTAAAATAGTGTGCGGCATGCGTCGGCTACTCGCATGCCTCTAGTGTGTGTGTCACATGCGCAAGCTACTTTGCATGCATCTTGGAAGGCAAGGACGAGCAATTGTGCAGCACAAAAGAGTGTTGCGGTCAGCTGGAGTCAGACCTGGCTGGGCTTCTTGCATGAGGCGGTGTGAGAGCTTCTGATGGGGATTGTCTGCACAAGTAGCCCGTGGCCATGACTCAACGTGCTTCTATGCTCGCCACCTGGACAGGCTGCGTGGCATGCCAGAATGCGAGTATTATGGTTATAAAGATTCACGGCTCTCACCAATCTGTGAGAAGCTCCTGGATTGAAGAATAACAGTTGTGGTGAAACTTAACTATGCATCCAAGGAAGCTTGTTCAATCAAGAAAGGCGGTCAACTTGTCAGGGCCCCAAGTATAAAAGGCGGCGGCCCTGGCACATCTTAAAATCTCAGCACGACTCATCTTTCATGTCACAACCTTGCAACACTTAGCATGTGAAGCGCCTTAGACCAAGGTTATATTGGAGTTTACCTTGAACACCCTTGTATGCCTGACAGAGCTCTGCCATCCTGGGAAGGAGACAATCCTAACTACCTGGAGGCCAGTCTACCTAGAAGATGGTGCCGGACCAAGACCCCTTGCATCGACGACCTTGGCACCCTAGCAAGGCGTTGCCCCTTGCGTGGGCAAGGAGTAGTTTTGGAGCTATTTTTTAGAATTTTTTAGGCTCTACTTTTCATGTACCATGCTTGTACTTAAGAATCAATCAAGTTTCTGCCGCTCTCACATTCACTTTCCAAAGTTCAACTACAGACCTGTTAGCCAGCGTCTTCACAAGAAAACATCCTGTACAAGCAAGGAAGGCTTTCCTTCATAAAAACCAACATATCTCGACAAAAGGCACTGTGACCATAATGAGCAGGATGAATTATTTATAGGTGTGATCTAAAGCGCATTTTTGGTCTGCAAGTTCTTACAAATGAGATTTATTTTGGTCTAGTTTTAAGTGAGTATAAAATTCTATGGAGTCAAATAATGAGCACACAAGAGTGTTGTCATGCATGCACTTACCCTTCTCAAAGCCTGATCATGGGTTCCCTTTTTTTGCACATAAGCAGGCAAAATAACATGTTTTGTATGTAAATGTGTCCAATGTTCTGTTCAAATAATAAAACACATACACACTGGCGCGAATGATGAGGCATGATGAAGGAAAGGGGAACATCTTGGACTCCTGTATTAAAAAATCATGTTTAAAAAAAGGAACATCTTTGAAAAACAATTTGCAAATGAACCAAGTTCTGCTACAAGCATTGACAAGGGATTGGATTTCACTTTTCTTTCCCTACATTAAAGAATAGTATTGATCCTCTCAGGATACATTTTTCGAAGCTCATTTCAAAAGAGGACCATGATTGAAATTTTGTTTTGTGAGGAAGTGTAAACACTCTACACTTAAGTATGATATTTCCCAAAAAGGATGATGAAAGAATACTCAATCAAAGGCAACGCTTCTCAGGGGTTACGTCTACTCAAATACCCTAATCTGATGTTGGTCACCCTTTTCAAGGGGAGCTTCACCTTCAACATAACTAGCCAGACTATAAGTAGAGACCACCTCTCAAAGGTTGCGTAGCCTCCAATTGAAAGTCCGAGTGTCAAATTTGCCAAAATTGGGTTACAGTTATGTAGTGCTTGAAATAGTCAAAGATGCACAAGATCAATAGATCAATCTCATAAAATGTTCAGTCTCTTAAAAACTTAATTAAGGTAAAGAGAAGATGGCCCCTTTTTAGCCCTCCAAGCTAGTGGCCATGAATGGCGGGACCACCACTTAATGTACAAACATTTTGTGGCCCTGGTAGAGGTCAAATTATTTAAAGCCTGGATGCATTTTCATGTCTTTTCTGCACGTACCACCAAAGCAGCATCAATCTAGTTAAATTTTTAACATAGTGAATTTGTTCTCCAAAAGAAAATGCACACTTTGCAACACATCGCCAAAACATTTGGGGCATTGCCTTGTACAATTCAGAATTGAAGGTTAAAGGCAAAGAAATTTCTCCCACTGTAGAACTTGCAAAATGACCCTAAATACAAGCATCTTTAATTATGAGATAGTTTTCCATCACTTCTAACACCCATACTAACGACAAAAACAAGTAACAAGCCCACATTATTACACGTACCAATGATGATTTTTTACTAACATATAATCCATCCTATTCTTCACATGGACGCCCAACATCAGTTTTGCATTCCTTCCCATACAATATGTGGGATAAACGTTCCAATATACAAAGAATATAAGTTGACAAACCCGAAACACAGAAATAAATACATGATGAAATAAAGTCCTCCTTTGCATCCTTCATCAAGTTTCATCAAACATGATAGGATGTTTCCATGAAAACATGCGATTTAAGATATAGTTATTTAGAGATAACTTGCAATATTTGCCAGTTTCTTTTGACTATTTTTGGCTCACCATAAAAATGGAAACTTACATTTGAAGATTTTTGTGGGAAATTGGTAAACATGTTCACATTCCACCTAAGGTGAAAGCCACACCAAGTACCATTAGAGGGGTCTCTCAAGGCAATTGAAGATGTTACACCCACTTAAAGAGCTCGCATTCATGATTTTGTAAGAAGTCTACTGACCAATGCAAAGGTGGGAGCTAGTAATCCTATTGTATTTGACACAACCTCAAATTAATCTGTTTAAAACCTCTTTGAATGTGTAATATGTAATTAGGGAAGAACATGTCTTGAGGTCTGAATAAAGGATCATTGGTTTTTGAGGGACATAGGAAAATGAAGGCCTTGCATGCGATGTTTTAATAAAGAGAGTGAAGGTAAAGCAAAAGGGGGTGCTATCCATGTTAGAGTCTCGAATCTTGATAGAGTTAGATGTACTCAAAGTACATAAAGAAGGGCTCATATGTAACAAAGTATCCTACGTTGAAAGGTAAGTGAGAAGAAGAAGCCTCTCTGCAAATACAGAGGCTTCTTCTTCTAGAGAGAGGCTCTCTAGAGGAAGTAAAGAGTAATCCAAGTAAGGATATGTGTATCATAGTAATACACAACATTTAAAGAAACAAATTAGTATTGTGTTCTCTTCATTACAACAGGAGAAACTGCCATGATAAGGGAATATATGGTCTTTTCGTGACACCATGTGGAGATGAAGATTATTTATACGCTAATATGCCTAACCTGAAAGTGCATAATCTTCTGATGAAAATGGACAACAAAGCTTTTTTAACAGGAAGCAGGTTGAAGGTCATGTACAATGTAGAGAGGGGAGTAGCTACATTTGTAATGTCAAGGATGGCACTAAGCAACGAAGGGTGAAAAGGAGGACTAGCAAGTGGTTGGAAATGACAAGGGGGAAAGAGAGAGGAACCCATGTGTATGTTGTACATCGTATCAAGAAAATGATGGCTAGTGCAATAGACATGGATAAGGAAACTTCTAGAAATCATGCATGAGGGAGATGGAATCGGCTACCTGAAATAAAGAATAAAATGGTTCTCAAGATATGCTAAACACGTTGTGAGTACTTTATTGATTGATGCATTAAGACATCATGGTCGGATTTAGGCAGAAGAAAAAAGAATATGAAAGATGTATGAGAATTCAATAACATTTCATCCTATGAAAAAAACAATTCGCAAAAAATAAATGTTATTTACATGTTGTCAAGTTTCCAAATCCCTCGTGAACAACCATGTTGCAAACTTTCTTACATTAAAAATGTTCTTCATCTTAACATTAGTATTAGAAGCCTAATGTTTTCATGTCAACTGGATTTTCAGAACATTTCATCCCTCTTCCTTTGTCATCTTTTACAACTCCACCAATTACAATTTAAAATGTGCAACATGCATATGATTATCACAGTGTATAAACCTTTCCTCATATTGAAGAAAGGCTTTGTAGTGAAAAACACTATCTCATCCACAACACATTTCTAGAAAAAAAGAAGTGTAAACATTGATGTTGTATTAGGTCCCATGTCTTGATTCAAGTGTCGAAAAACCCGTGTGAAAGATTATGTACAACATTAAATATGAATGATGTAAAGGTAGACGAATTTCTATGTGTACGTAAAACAAGAAAACAACAAGTCAATGTAAGGAAGCGAAAAAAATAGGTTCTGAACACAAACGTTTCAACATTTTCATGCTTTTCATGTTTGGTTTTTTGTATGAAGTCAGGGAATCAGATTGATTATTTCCGTTTTACACTGAAGAATTGATACTTTGGATGTTTCTGTTTTTTTTTAAGTTTTCAAATGTTTTTCCAAGTATAACTCAAAACAAGTTTTAACATTAATCCATTAAAATCATAGTAACAAATGAATTTGCTGAATTTCTTTCAAAACTTGAATAAAAGGGTAGGGTAATTAGATATTGATATGATGAAGGAATCATTTTTGTTTGTGTGTCTAGTATTTCCAACAAGAGAAAATGTGGTCAGAACTAAAAAGAATATTGATTCATTTTGGATAAGACACCCTATGTTTATGTTGCACGTGGTTGATCAAGTCATTCTTACATTTTTCCTAGCATCTTCACTTTAACCACATGTTCGATTTTAGTGAAGACATGTCAATTAAGGCTAGCATCTTCTCCCCTTGTGGATTATTTTTTGCCACAATATTCTTCACAATTTTACATGTATGGAATGGAAAGTGTGTTTTTGTGCTTCACCACACATGTTTCATAAGATGTAATCAAATCACTTTAGATTATCTTACTGAAATTTGAAAAAATGGAATAATAAAATTCTTGAGGAATTATTTCATGCACATCTGTTTTCTTCTTCCGTGGGCTCGCAAAATTAGTGATGCATTCAAGCAAAGGTATGGGAATTCATATTTTTACTACATCGATGGACTTGTTGATGAATCGATTTCACAAGCACACTTGTGGGATAATTGTTTTTTTACATTTCTTGATTGGTTAACACTTCTTGAACAAAGAAAAACTCCTAAAGGAGACAACCTGATGATGCCTATCAACCATAGTACACCATAGATTTCTCTCGCAAAGTTTAAGAAACATCTTCTCCATCCGCATAGATAGGTAATGAAAGAGGAATGCCATCAGTTCGAGTCATTTGTAAGTTTGTTTACACGGAATCCCTACTTTTCTATCAATTCCCATTCTGATGACGAGTATAAAGTAAAGAACCCTTGATGTTATATCCCCTTCTATAATTGTATACGCACCAAAAGAAATAACAAAACATCCACCAAATTGCATAGTGATGGTGACCCACGCTCCGCAATACTTTAGAAAGTAGGTGCTTCTCTCTTCGCATGACATAAATGATGGTCATGCAAACATGGGCTACCTGAAATTGCTAACACTTAAGGGAAGACAACAAATGATGTTTTAAGTGTTGTTTCATGACCCATTTCTTGTCAAAACGTCATCACCTAATGCATTTTTCACTTTTGAAAAAAATCACCAAGTTAGACATGACAAGGAGGAAATAGTAATGAGATACATGGTTGAAAATTTTGTAACCCTCCACCACCCAAGTAAGGCATAAGAAATATCAACAAATTCCAATTTGTACATCGTATTCCTTGAAGTATTTGCACATGCATAACACCACCACTTGTTGGCTTCATACCACGACCTCAAAAATATAAAAATAACTCTATGGATTGCACTTTGGATCATGGGATTTACAGTCATTCTTTGGAATGTCTTATTGCATGACATCTTCATGCATTTCAATGAAGCGCCTTAAATGTGGCACACCATAAGTGGCTTGTATCAAGGGGCCTTGCCTAAAACTAGTCCAATGTGACTACTTCCTTTGAAATCCAGCCAGAATTTCTACACCATTAAAGGGCATGGAGAATGAATTATCATCCTCTGAAAAATTACAAACGTCCAGTGCTGTTCATTGTTGTGTAGTTTCAAAAAACAGACAAAACAAAAACAAATTCTAATGATGCTACCGCCATGTATAAGCCACATCTACCAAAGACGTATCAACAAACTATAATCACGAAGTGGGCAAGTGATCATTTGTGGAAGATAAGGATATTATGAACATGTTGTTCAAAGTGGATGGCTCATGGTTTTAAGAAACCATGACCTAGAGAGAAAGACATTCGAAAAGTACTTTCGAATGTGTTTCGAAAGTACATTCGAAAGACATTCGAATGTCTTTCGAATGTCTTCTTGAGATTATAGGTGGGTAAAAGAGATCTTATGATGTGTCAAAGCCACATATGAAGGAAAGACATGATAACGTCTCAAAACAAGCCGACCAAATTGCATGTGCCAGTTGAAAAGTCACTCATGTCGAGGTGGTCACTGCACAAAGTTAATGGTAACACGCATAAGACCAAAATTCTTGGGCAAAATTGCATTTCAAGTACACTTGGGTTGCATTTATGGGAATCTCTTTGAAGGTGGCATCAGTGTTAATGCAATGGTGAAGAAAACAAATCAATGGTGAGTAGCGAACTTATGCATCAAGCACGTATGAATGTCAAATAAGGAGGGACATTGGGATGGCCAATGTGGTTTATGTAGAGAGGGGAGGGCGTAAAAAGATCAACTGGGGAGATTTTTAGCTACTTTATTAGGAGGATGAGGGAAAATGGGTGGTGGATATGGAGGAAGAGAAGTGATGTGAATTGATGCTTAGGTGGAGAGAAGAAGCGATAAGGTTTTATGTTAGGTGGGAGGTGGCAAAGCTACAAAAAGTCACGCAAGCAACTGACAGTTGTTATTGTTAAGAACAAAAAAGGAGAATAAGGGGGAGGAAGGGTTATTGAACATAAGAGAGACATGGCATGTATGAGTTGTCGAGAGATCGGATGATGAATGGAGGGAAGGAGATGCATGTATCGGTGGGATAGAGCTAGGACAGGGAATGGTGTGTGGTCTAGGGCAGAGACTAAGGGTTTTTCAAATGAGTGTGAAAGGGAAATTACACACACTGATGAGAGGTGGGGTGAGAGGGAGAGTGGTGAGAATAATTAGGCTAAATCTAATCGAGGTCATGGTGGGTGGACAAAGAGGAGTGTAAATGGTCATGGGAGTAGGAGGCAATGAGTGGCAAGACGGGGATGTTGGGTGAGACATAGTTGCATCATAAATTCATCTTGAATGCAAATGAAGAGTGGACCTTTTGGATTGAATTCAAGGTGTGGGAATTGTTGGTGGAGGGAGAGGAAGATAAGGGCTTGTAATTTTGGGTGGCATGGGAGGGAGTTCTAAGGGCATGTTAAAACTTGTGGGAGGAGGACAGGAAGTAGTACGTGGGTAGGATGAATGAGAATAATGGATGGACTAGAAGGCAAATGAGGGGCTTGAATGAGGGGTGGTGCGAGAGGGGGGTTGGAGGTGTAGTTTTTTATTTTTGAGAAGATGAGATAGAAAGGAGGTGGAGTCCGAAGCTATTTCATGATTAATTGAAGTTTACATATGTCCTTTCCATTCGACGTTCCAAGATGTTTAGTGAGTAAACAAAAGATCAAGCTCATTTTTTTATGCATTGATAAAAAAAATGCATAGAAAGACATCAATAAAAAGAGGTACAAAGAAGGCCAATCATGACATAAAAGATAAAGAAAAACAATAATAGTTTGCAACTAAGATTGAAATACAAATGAAAAAGCAAGTAGAGGAGCTATGACCACATTTTGCATGCATTATTACGAAATGTTTTTATGATTGGCATGGAGTCCGAGTGGTTCTATAATGCACTCTATGAAGGGGTTCAAGTTGCCTCTTTCCGTGGATCATTCATGTTCTATGATGGGGTTCATGTTGCCTTTTTGATTTTTTTCAAGCTTTGCAAAGCTTAGAACAGTTAATCAATCATTAGAATTAGAAGGTGGTAGTCCATAGAACATATGTTAATGTTGTTCTACTTTTGATGGCAAGCAAAATTGTTGAAGAGAAGAAAATTTCCCAATCATTTGTGTCGTATAAGGAATCATCTCATATTTTCACTTTTAGTTTTGTTTATTGCCTACATCTTGTTTGTATATAAGTTCTAATTTTACTATGCAAAAGAAATATGTCCCTTTTAGTGTCTTTTGTTTATTTATACAATAGATTGAACGTTTTACCAATTCATTGGGTTGACACAAGTTTCAGAAATCGTATATGAATTTCATTAAAACTCATGATAACTATTGAACATGAAAATGAATGATAAAGTTGAATGATTCATGTCCTTAAAACCCCCAATATCCTAACACGATTGCTTAAGTGTGCGTCTAACATCACAAATTTGCATGGATTGCACATGTTTGGGTGCCTAGCAACTCAACCAGGGTTATTTGAATTACTTTTACTGTTCCTTTATTCCGCACATTTGATCAATCATCATAAGAAGAAGCTGATTTGGAGATCAAATCAAAATTTTCTTCTTGGAAGCACTCTTTTATGTTTGACATGAGCACCAACTACGATTTGATTCACAGATTACTTGGTGTCAAGAATGGAGAATGATGGTGCTCATTTGCAGTCACAAGAGGTGATACAACCGCAATACATATCATTCCTTTGCGATAGATCTACAATTTGTTTCTATGCACATAAGCCCTCTTGTCATGATATCAATCGTGAAGTCAAGGTCTCTTTTGGTGGTATGATTTGGTACTTGACCCCCAAGGCTGAATACATTCCTCGCTCTAATCATATCCTTAGAATTTGACTTAAACAAGTAGGAAGAATGAGAACGTAGGCAATATCAATGATTTAATATGTAACTTGTCATAAACATTTGAGAGCCATACTGACTCTTGTTTCCATGTAACAACTCAATGTGGAAGGATTTTTATACTTTGAAGATTCAACTGAAATACTAAGCATCAATTCCAATAGCTTGACTTAAGAAGTGGGAACGAGGGGATACTTGTTTAGATATTAAAAACAAATATAATTATCTGATTTTATGAGAAAAGTAAAGAATAGCTCATTTTTGTGAGGTATGGTTCTGGACTTCCTCTGTCTACATTTGTACCATGAGTTTTTTTTAGTACACATATGAATGCGTAATGTTCTGAATTGCACACTCTCACATTACGTGTGTGAAATATTCTTGCATGGTTTCTCCACATTGTAGATTGCTGTTATGATCTTAATGATTGCCATTTCAATCATGATTAATTTCCATATTTTCATACGTAGAAATTTCTTTCTTGTTGATTCTTATTTTAGTGGGGTTATCATCCATCTCATTCATTTATCCAATGAAGAGATGGATCAACCTTTTGTGAGAGATGAATGAGTCTAGAGGCCATTGAGGAAAGCTTATCCCATTCCACTTTGCCATTGCCAAAACTTCAAAATTTTCATCTCATAAAAGTTACTTGTTGGCGACAACTTTAATGTCGGCATACTTGGACTACACATCGTCTTGTTGGCATTCTAGATTTACGTTGCTTTGGTGGAATACGCTAGTGGAAAGTATTGTGAACCATGTAGACATAAGAAAACTCATATTGTGCACCTGGATGTAGAAAATTCGGACATGTTTCCTGAAGAAATAGGTAAACTACTCCACGATGGTGTGTTTGTGAGCTGTGATGATCTGTAATGTCGTTTATTGCCTTTGGCCATTCAATCCCTTTCGTAGGCAACTGGATGTGCCTACGGGTACCCCAAAGTCAAATTCAAATTAACATTAACCCCCTCCTTACGATGGAAGATAAAACCAAAGCCAAACCTTGAATTCCATTAAGGGTTGAGGGGTTCTATTAAGCGACACAGAGTCGCCAGGTTGTGGTGTATGTGGGCTTGAAAAATTCCCTTTTAATGCAGAGGGAGTTGAGCTCCACCAGTAAATTCTTCTTTGCAAACTTTGCTCTTGTGGACGCCACATTGCATGTCATGGTGGTGACCAAACTCGGCTCTTTGGAAAACTGAGCCGTATAAAAGAATCAAAATTGTGGAAAGGGCAAGTTATAGCATAAAAGAGAAGATCCGGGAATCTGGCCTACATTGGACCTGCGCGAAACGAGGACAGTTGAATGAATTATGTTTTGGATGACTCAGCATTGGGGCTTGCGGGGTCGTCACTGTCCGGTTGATGTCGCCCTCCGCAGACGGAAGCTATGGCTTTATTGGAGGGTGGGTGTCCGACCTCGTCAACCCACAGTCGCGTGGTCTGCCGGGTTAGTCGACCGTGTCCCTTGGAGTTACGGTGGACCAAGTCTCAGGACAAGGCGTCTATTAGTGGTCAAGCCGCAGAAAAAGTTTCCTCCAAGTCCGCGGCATGACTTGAACGCCGTCGTGCGCGTTGCGTTCGGATGGCAAATGCAGGGCTGGTTTTCGACACGACGCGGTTCATCTGCATGTTGTGCTGGACTAGCTTTGACTTGCGGATGTTTGAAAAGGACGCCACGGGCCCGTTGCTGCGCCTCTCTCCCCGTCCACAAAAGCGGCGTCGCATTCTATCATTAGGTAGGGCCATGAAGGCCGAGCATAAGGCCACTTTCATTCGGTTTCGCAACGCATTCTTGAATCTGCGGAGTGGCCATATCGTGGATCAAAATTTTGCATCGCATCGTCTTTGCCAGAGCAAGTGGATGAATACAGAATAGAAGACATTCCAAAGGCGGGGGGTTGGGGTGTGAGGTGGGAATGTTCCAAAGATAAGTGAAAACCAAGGGGGGTGTTGGATGCCAAAGTAATTATTCAATATTACTTTGGCATCCAACACCCCTCTTGGTTTTCACTTATCTTTGGAACATTCCCACCTCACACCCCAACCCCCCGCCTTTGGAATGTCTTCCATTCTGTATTCATCCACTTGCTCTGGCAAAGACGATGCGATGCAAAATTTCGATCCACGATATGGCCACTCCGCAGATTCAAGAATGCGTTGCGAAACCGAATGAAAGTGGCCTTATGCTCGGCCTTCATGGCCCTACCTAATGATAGAATGCGATGCCGCTTTTGGGATGAGGCTCAAAAGTTTCCAATATGCTCCCCCTCACAAAACCCCAATGTGCCGACCCATCTACACCCTTCCTTCCCTTGGCCAGGTGATGGGGAAGAATCGTGGCGGCGGCAACGGCCCGGGCGGGAGCCATCGCAAGAGAGCGCGCGTGGATGAGCTCAACTCAGCAGGCCCCTCATCGTCACGGGAGACCGGGCGATCCTCGCAATGCACCACACCTCAGCTCTCCCCACGCCCCCCGCCAACCTCACAGCTGCCACCACCCCCACCCCCTCCTCCACCGCCTCCCCCACCTCCCCCCCCGCTTCCCACCCTCGATCTTGCCTTAGTCAGCCGCGCCGCCCAGCCAGAGATGCCTGTGATTGCTACCCCAGTAGTCCATCGCCGCTCTAGCGGAACACCCGAGCAGTAGTACTTCCTCGTTGTTGAGTTCCCTCGGCAACACCTCTCAGCCCTCTCCGCCTTGTGTCGTAGCGTGCAGGCACGTATCGACACCAACCCGGGACTCTTTCTCCCACCTTCTGGCCAATCCACAGGCTCTGAGTCGGTAGTTACCATCAGGAACTACCCTACGTCACCGACACTAGGGTCAGCATACATCTTTCTCACCTTCCGCACGGAGAGTGCGTGTTCAGCATTCTTCGACCTCAAGGACCTCGAGGTACCTGCGGACGCTCCTCCTATCCTAGGCTCTCTGGTATCACAGCCTGCACGAGACGACCCCACTCACTCTGCCGCTCCAAAACGCATCCTCTTCACCGCAACTCTCTCCAAGTCCCTCCCGCCGGCACTTGAGGATCGCTCTGGCCTCATGCCCGGCGCAACAATCCCCCCCAAACCCAAAGTTCAGGTCGTTGTGAAGGATGTTCCTC
>SZWC01011134.1:29697-61411 GCA_023375785.1 Penium margaritaceum | reverse complement strand
CAAGCTATCATGCCTGCCATCGGCCGTCCATTTCGCTCAGATTCACGCTAATCTCGCACTCGCGCAGCTCTTGTTTTCGTTTCCGCGCCGCACGGAGATCTCGTGGCGTTCATCGCTGCGTGCAATGCGGAAGAGAGGGCCTTCGGCTGCCATTCGTCGGCGCGGTGTATAAAAACGAGAGAGAGAGAGAGAGAGAGAGAGAGAGAGAGAGAGAGAGAGAAAGTCCAGTCTTTCGGGCTGTGAGGACTAGAGCGACAGCAGGCTTGTCTGGCAGAAGAATTCTCAACATGGGCCCAACCTGTGGCTTGAATTGAGGCTGGCGGTAGCGCCGCCGCAGAGACCCTGTTGCAGAGATGCTGAGGCCATTGCTGCTGCGGCCTCGACGGGAGCAAGGGACAGACGAATGTACAGCTGGAGGTCAGACAAGACAACCCCAGCAGAGGGGCGAGGTGCGGAACAAGCAGAGCAGCCGACGGCGTGCTGCGGATCAGGCACGGTGGACAACGTCCGCAGCGGAACTCTTCGTGCTGAGCCTGGACCCCGTAACCTGTTTCAGCAACGGCGCTGAATTCAGCAGCAGCGAATTGTGACGTAGTGCACTTCGGTCACTGAGCTGAGCGGCTGGTCAGTGGAAGACGCCGACGGCGGGAGCAGTGCGCGCTCTGTTGCTTGGGTTGAAGCCGACGGACGTGGCGACGGAATCGGTGGGAAGGAAGGGAGCCAACACGCTCCCATGGCTCTCCAGCCAATGCGGATTCCTGGCTTCCTCCAAAACGAAAACGAGTTTGCATAAATGTGCGTCTGGTTTTACGTGGACTCCACTCATGTCCAGTAAAGCAGAATCTGGGCTAGCCCGCCTGAAATTTCGATCAAACCTTCAATGAATACACAGATCGGTTTATGACGGTGATCCGGAATTATAATCGACAAGTTGCGTCGAGTTTGACAGTTCGGCAGAGTCACGATCCACCCCTTTTTCCTCTGGTCTTCTCGCAATTCACCCTGCGGGGCGACAAATTCTACAGTTAAGTCCAATTTTCCGTTAATTTATATTTGGAGACCCCACTCCCGAAATATAAACTATCATACGCCACTCATTGTGGTGCCGGAACTCCATCTGCCCCTGGGGGCATGTCGTAATGGTGGTATTGTGCATTTCCGCCTTTCTATTTTTTTCTCTCTCAATAAATTTAATGTATTGCTTTTCCGGAGATGACCTCTAGTCGAAGTGGTGGTTTTATGTATCGAATGCAATAGAACCCCCGTACGAACGTTGTTTTTTCCGAGGTTGAATCCCGTTTTTTTAACATTAAGAGTAACAATCACGCTCTGCACCCCGGGGTATATGTCAACAATGAAACATACCCTGCATCGACGGGGTATATTGTATTGACACAACTAACCCCTAGGAGCTGACTGCTCATAACAAACGTAGCTCATGGCATTCTAGTCCCATAACCTAGCTTCTGGGGTAGATGTTGTTACATTAAATTCAGAAGTTCATGAAATTTATTTTTTCTCAAACGGAAGATATTAAATGTGATATCATTGGAAACGGGGTTTCTGGCTATTTTCCTATTGACAGTTTCGTGTTTCGGAGACTTTGGAGTAGTGAGGCGGCCACGTGGCCGACCTTGTGCCAGGAATGTCCTGCATAGATTTTGAGAGATCCGCTCAGACGAATAGTTACGGACATGGCCAGATGATGCACTGGCCCCAACTGAAGCGAGGAGCTTTCATCGGCACCAGGTGACGCCAAAAGTATCAAACCCGACCTTCTGCAAAGATGCAGGAGAAAATGAGCCATTCTGCACATGAATCTACACGAGATTTTCCTGCCAATAGATTCTCTATTGAGAAGAAAAAAATATCAAAAAATATATTCTAACATAACATATAATTTTTTTAAAGGCGAAAGGGAGACGCCTCCAATGACTTCAAGAAGATTTCCACTTTCTTCCAGTTGATGTCGAACTTCCACATGAAACCGTTGTTGAAAAAACCCATTTTCCATTATTATCTATCATTTTGCATTTCTGATGAACAAACTTGGGTTCCAGCGCAATGGTGATTTTGTTGTCACAAAGGGCCCTATGCATTTTTTTTTGTGTGCTCTCACTTCCTTCGTTCGAAGGTGCGGATTTTTGAAATTTCATCGCTCAAACGTGCACGCTCCCAAAGCAGGGTCACATGGACGTGTACAAAAGTAATCGCTTGCGCAATCGATAACAATTCGTTGTCGATCGAGCCGCTAGCGAGTCAATGTATTGCACTTGCTCCGAGTTGGTCTACTCCATGCAAGGGTCGAGCAGATTATTCGAACATTAGCCACTGTGTCGCCCCTCACCAACTTCTTTTCACGTGTCTCACGCGATGAACATCAAGAGAACGTTGCACAGGCACTCGCAGGTCCAAAACATGTTGCAAAACCACAGTGTGTTCCAGTGCGGTCCGTGTAAATCTTTTGTGCTTCCACCATCCGTGACACCATCCGTCGCCACGGTACTCGTCGCCACCAAGGTGTCCATGGAGCACGTGTCCGTGGGTAGCTCCATCCACAGAGGCTCCCTCGCAAAAGAGTCCACATTGCCTTGTGAGACGACAAAAGGGAGGATCCCGATCGCAATGATGAGCCCATCCGCGATGCCAAAGATGAGGCCGATGACGTGCACGCGGCCCTCATTGATGACATCGACGCCGTTGTGGTAGCAGTGCTTTCGGCGGACAAATTCCATGCAACAGTCAAAGCTGAAAAAAGGATCGTGGCAAGGCTTCTCGAGGAACTAGGGAATGGTGATGAAGAAGGAGACGAAGTAAAAGAAACGGCAGAATCAGAACCAACAGCATCTCCACCCCTTACCCTCGTCCAACTCGCACCATCATCGACCTCATCATCATCCAGCACCGCCAAACGTGGATCCTACATGGATTGGTTTGGTCTTGGCCATGTCCCTACTATCCACGTAGCGGTCCAACGTCACAATGGATCCATCTATGGCGCCATCTCCCACCTCCTTCATGTGTATCACACCGCCAATAGCGGCTCAATCCATGGCAGGCTCTCGTACAACACTGTCAAAGGCTGGTAGGAGCCATGCATGACGATGTTGAAGACGCGCTATGATGGTGCGCTTGTGGCGGGTGGCGACAAGCCAAAGGAGGTTGCTGTGCTGACAACCTTGCGGGTGGAGGGATGTCGCGAAAGGAAGTCCTACTTCCACGACCATCCTACGCTTAAGGGAGATGTGGTCCGTTCATTGGAGGACATGTAGGAGAAGGGCGTGCCGCAAGCGGCAAGTGATTACAGTTGTTGCTTACGCCATGTACGGCAAGGTCTTGCCGTTCCACGTGATATGGAATGGCAAGAATAATGGATGTCATCCCCTCGGACGGCATGCTAACAAAGGGACAAAGGGTGTGCATCGGCGCTTCAAACACACTGCAAACAATTAGGCGACGGTCGACATCGTCAATTTATGCTAGATAGTGCCAATGGCACGGATCACAACTTGAGGCTTCCTTGAATATGAAATATGACTGTGGATTTGGATCCTACAAGAAAAAGTTGCTTGCCAACGTGTAGGCCACGATGGACTTGTTGGAGAAGCAAAATGCGTACCTCAATGAAGAGCTCGCAAAGCGTCTAGTGACAACACCACTGGCAGTTGCCACCACAAACGGATGTGCGATGGGCGTCCCGAGTCCACCCAAGCTAGAGCCGTTCGACCCATGGAGGTAGGATGGGCCATCTCCACATGCTTGGATACTTGGACTAGAGATGTACTTCACGGCCATCGGCGTGAATGCCTTAAGGTACAAGGCGTGCCACAGCTATGCCGTGACCTTGCTAAGTGGAGCATCGTTGGATTGGTGGGCCGATGTAATGCGGCCCAATCCACACGATAGAGTAGCAGCTATGGTCGCTGGTATTGCAGCCGGAACCAGAATCTCAACCCCATATGCTCCAACCTGCACCACTGGCGACCCTACCCTGAAATAGCCGACCTCGTGGAAGGAGTTCACGAAATTGTTCACCAAGCGCTTCATTGTGGGTGACATTAGGAACAACACCCGTGCCAAGCTACGTCAGCTTTGCCAAATTGGCAGCGTTGCCAACTACACCCGCAGGTTTTGTGAGATTGTCGCCAACTCTGGCTTCGACTCCCACAAATTGTGCTTCCACTACAGCAATAGCCTTAAGAACGACACACTCGCTGTGACAGTAAAATAGGAACTCAATGACGACCTGCCGGGGATGTTCACAACACCAGAACGGTACGACTCGCACATATAATAGGCTCATGCCCACAGCGATAACTCCTTTGGTGGTGGTTACGACAAGCGGGCTGAGAGCAACAACATGCCCGTGGAGATTTGAGTGTTGCAACAGCGCAAGTGTTACAACTTTGGCAAGCTTGGCCATATTGCACATGATTTCTAGAGTCAAAAGAAGGGTGAAGGCAAGGGCAAGCAAAAAGGAAAGGGGAAGCAAGCCACAAAGGAAGCGAAGAAAGAAACAAAGGAGGCAAGAAACAAGGAGAGCCGAGAGTAGATGTCATTAATGGTGGCTCCTCTTAGCCCAAACCGCCACTTGACCCACCCGAACGCCTTGCGGCAATGAAGGGGATTTTCGAGCTCAACGCATGAAATTCAGGGAATGAGGAGGAGTAGTGCGTACTTGTCTTGGAGGCACGAGTGAAGGGCGTCAAGGGAAAGGTGGAGAATATGCTAGATTGTGGCATGGGCCATATTTTTGTGAGCTCGGAACTGGGGCCTTGCGCTCACGAGCAAGTAGCGCACCGCTAACCACATGGACGGCTTGATTGAAGTGGGGTACATGGCCTGCTCCCTCTCCATTCACGTGAGGAAGCTTTGCATAACAACCGTATATAGGGTGTGCCCTATGAAGGATTACAATGTAGTCCTTAGACATGAATTTCTCCACAAGTACAATCCCTCCGTTGATTGGGAGGCACGCACCGAAGCAGTCAAACTCGGAGACAAGGAGAATCCCCTGCCTACATTGTCTGAGGAAGAGACTGCAATGGAGAAGACTTGGGGAGAGGAATCATCACAGCAGTTGGTGCCTTGCAAGGAGGAATCATCGCCGTTGATGTTAAACTTGGTGTAGCTCAAGCGCGCAATTCGAAAAAAGGAGCAGATATTCTTGGCATTCGTGCGAGACGTGGAGGACGATTTTGATGAACTAGAGGATGTTGCGCGTGCTATGGCGCACGGGGTGACTCGTGAGCAGCCGAGGGCCCAAGGCAAGTATGTCACGGTTCCCAATAGGCTTCGGAAGGTGTGTACAAAGTTCAAGGAAATCTTCCCCGACACCCTCTTGGCGGGTCTGCCACCGAAGCGAGATGTGGACCATCGCATCGACGTCAAACCTTGAGCACACCCACCACATGAGCAACGCGCAAGTGCGAGAGCTCAAGAAGAAAGTGATCGAGATGATGGAACAGGGCTCCATCTGTCCATCCTCGTCTCCTTATGCCGCACCTGTCTTGTTTGTGCAGAAAACGACAGGGGAGATGCGCATGTTCGTGGACTACCGGGCGTTGAACGAGTTGACCATCATGAAGTTGTACCCTCTTCCACGAGTCGAGGAGCTCTTTGATCAGCTCTGTGTAGCTCGCTTCTTCACAAAGATAGGACTCCAATCCGGCAACCACCAGATCCGCATCGGAACAGATGATGTGAAAAAGATGGCCTTCCATACGCACTACTGTCACTACAAGTTTCTGGTGATGCCTTTTGGGTTGACCAATGCACCAACCACCTTCATGGCGGCGATGAACAACATCTTCAGGCCGTACTTGGATGACTTTGTAGTGGTGTACCTCGACGCCATTATGGTGTACAACAGGACGAAGGAAGAGCATGAGGAGCATGTGAAGAAGGTTCTTGACATTTTGAGGAAGGAGAAGTTTTTTGCAAAGCTCTCAAAGTGTACGTGAACGCTGGGAATAGTTGAATTCCCTGGAGAAATAATTGGCAATGGATAAAGTGCCATGGACCCCTGCAACGTGTTGGTCGTGCAAGAGTGGCTGAAGTTGCATAGTGTGCATGATGTGCAAGTGTTCCATGGTTTTTGTCACTACTACCGCAGGTTTACCTTTGGCTATGCGGGCGTTTTAGCGCCACTTTCCATCCTCACTAGCAAGGATTACGAGTGGAGTTGGGGAGTTAGCAAATAAGAAGCCTTTGAGAATCTCAAAGGGGCTCTAACCTCCACGCCGTCCTTGCACTTTGCCAACACCAGCCGTTCATTTGAAATGGGGACAGATGCATTGGACTTGGCCATTGATGGTATCTTTTTGGAGGATTTTGGTAATGGGTCGCAGCCGGTCGCCTACTACTCTTGTAAGTTGCACAGGACAAAGCTAAACTATGCTATACACAACAAGGAGATGCTCACCGTGGTCGCAACCTTTAAGAATTAGCAGCGATACCTTGAGGCATAGAATGGCCTACACCGACCACCACATGTAGAAGTACTTAAAGATGCAGCCAAACCTGAGCTGGCGGCAAGCGTATTGAGTGGAATACCTTGAGTTACACTTCCACTACGAGATCATGTACCGGCTGGGACGCATCAACCGAGCCGACACACTCTCACAACAACCAGTCCTGATGATGGGGATCGTGTCTCTCACCATCTACGAGGATATCTTCTTTGTGAAGCTCTTCATGGAGGGATACGAGGCGGATGGGGAGGATGACACTCGGAGATTTTTCTTTGAGGCACTGTATTGGCGACCGCGCGTCTCGCAGCAACTGTTGGTCCCCCTGGTGCCCGCGCTCCGGCAGCTGATTTCAGAGGAGTGCTATGACAGTGGCCCAAGCGGCCACTTCTTTTCCAACAAGACGTCGAAGATGGTGGATCACTTCTTTTGGTGGCCCACCATGTCGTCGGAGGTGGCTAATTCTGCCAGAGTTATGACGTGCGCCAATGCCACAAGGTGCAGAGGATGAAGACCCCTGGTCTCCTCCAACCCTTGCCCGTCCCCGAGCAGCTGTGGCAAGATATCTCCACGAACTTAATCACAGGCTTGTCCGAGATAGCGGCAGGTCACAATGCAATGTTGGTGGTGGTGGATTGCTTCACCAAGATGCCGCAGTTCATCGCGGCACGCGATACAATGAGTGCAGAAGGGAGGGCTTGGCTGTTCTTTGAGCACGCAATGCGCCTCCATGGCGTACTGCTGTCCATTGTGAGCGACCATAAACCGTGCTTTACAAGCAAGTTCTTGCAAGAAATCATGGAACGGTATGGCAACAAGGTGCACCTGTCGACCAGTTTTCATCCCCAAACTGACAAAAAAATGGAGTGGACGAACCAGACGGCGGAGCAGCTCCTCCGTACAGTGGGTGATGCGGACGAGACGGTGTGGGACTATCGGTTGCCGGTCACTAAACTGGCATACAACTCCGCCACGTCCGCCTCCATAAAAAAGGTGCCATTTGAGGTGGTGAACGGGGCAGTGCCCGCCCCACCCCTTAGTTTGTACGTCGCAAGTGACCAGCCCGTGGTGGATTCCAATGTACATGACTTCAAGCAGATTTGGGAAGCAACGTGGTATGCACTGGCAAAGGCGCAAGAGCAACAGAAAGTGCAAGCGGACTGCCAACATACAGACGTTATACTCTAGGTCGGTGATCGTGTGCTTCTCAATAGCACGCATGTCAAGCTTTGTGGGTTTCGCTTAGACAAGTTGAAACCCCCGTGGCTTGGTCCGTTCGAGGTGCTCAAAATGTGGACACCTTCCATGCCATTCCACGAAGTGTTCCACATCTCCAAGCTCAAGCTCTACCATGACCTGGCTGAGCAGTTTTATGGCCGCAGTTCAGAGCCTCCCCCTTTGGTGGTCATCGAGGGCGAGCAAACTTTTGAGGTGGAGGCCATCCTTGACCACCGTCGTCATGGCCGCGGATGGGAGTATCTGGTCAACTATAAGGGCTATGATGCAGCCCAAAACTCATGGGAGCCTGCCCACAACTTCAACATTGGCGGGATGAATGCCATCCTCCGGGAGTATTAAGAGCGAACCGGGACAACTTGCTCCTAAAGGGGGGTAATGTAAGCCGGACAGTGCCAACAGTACTGATCACGGATTGAAGCTTCCTTCAATATCAAATATGTCTGTGGATTTGTATTTTGCAAGAAAAACCGTGCAAGATCGACCCAAGAACGGGGTCGATCCATCAAGAACTAAGGAAGTTACGCCCGACCAAAGGTTAGACCGGCTGAGGGGGAAACAGGTGACTCGAACTCAGCCCGAATGACCAAGGCTTGACCCTCCGAAGATCGAACAAGGCCAAAGCGCGCCTTGGGACCCGGTTTGTCAATTAATCAAGGTTCATTGAGGGGCAAGGGTGCATCAGAATGGGCCCCGATGTTAGTTGCCAGAAAGGGAGCTTCGGACGGCTGTCACCGCCACTAGTGGTGCTACCAGCGGTAGATTGCCGTTGTTCACAAAAACGGCCATATATCGGCCGTTCCTCTAGCAAATGATATAATTCTTGGTGCGTTGGAAATATGGGAAGGTGAGTTACGTGATTCTAATGCAATGTCTCTCATCCCAGGCCTGTACGGTGATGCGCATGGCTCAGCGACCTTAGGCCGCCTAGGATGTGTCACCATGTACATTTAGTCTTGCATGTTGACACTTGAATAACAAGTACAGTTTACTTCCACTATGCCACACGTCTTCTCGTGCTCCCCCAAGATGATCCTACGCTTCAGCAAACATGGGAAGGTGTGCACCGTCCTCCCCTTTTCTGCCGTTGTCGCCGGTTGGTGCCTACACCATCGAGCTGAGGCTAGCACACCACGTCCAGTTGACAATCAAGTAGTGGTTCTACATGGGGCTCAAACCGTACTTCATTTGGATGTGCATGAAGCATGGGCTGGACCACACAACAAACAAGATACTTCTATTCCTCGATGCATGGTGCCCTCATGCGTCCGAGGACTTTCGTGAGTGGGTTCGCATCCGCTTTCCTCGGATGCAGCTTCTTTACATCCCGGCCACCTGCACATCAAAGCTGCAGCCAGTAGACATCAGCTTCTAGAATCCATTCAAAGGAGAAGTGAGAAATGGGTATTCAACATGGGTAAGCGAAAAACTGAGGGATGCTAATACCGTGAATTTGGGCATGCGGTCTATGAAGGATGCAGTAGTCGAGTGGATGATCCCAGGGTGGGTCCACCTAGGCAAGAGCCCGGCCATCATCTTGTTCTTGTCTATTCTTTGGAGCAAGGACATTACTTCGTTGCATGTTTCTATTTCTCTCCTATCTCTGTCTCCCCCGTCCTCTGCATTTGGCAGTTTCATGTGCCGACACATTCGCAACAAATTTATAGAGCATCCGGATCTAAGCTGACACATAGGTTCAAAACACCCAAGTGCACACGTAGACAATGTGTTCTCACAAAAGAATGATCATGTTCAATTTCGTGATTACCAAACCAAGTTTGCTGTAAAAATGATTTGAAAACCCACAGCCAAAAAAATCAGCTCATTATCCAGCAAAGTTATTAAAAAGAATGAATTCGTGTGGTAGGAGGATAATAGATATAATGCAAAACCTATACCATCTATGTTGTAGTGTGCACGTGACATAGACAAAGATGCAACAACTTGGTGCACTCATGAGAGAGAGTGACGTGGAAACATGCACATGTCTTAGAGAAGTGGTTCATGAATTGGGTACAAGCAGAGGCGTGTCAAACAAATTCTCTTAATGAAGATCACCAAGTATGGGATATCCTTACGTCAGAAGCAAGATAGTGCCAATGTTGCGAGATAGAGAAAAACTTTATACCCTGGTTGCCAAGGGTCATGAGTGACCGCAAACAAGCCTAAACAAGAGGTACAAAAAGCAAGTTGGGCAAGAAGCTTTCTCTTGCAAGATTGATGAAATGCATGAAATGAACAATCTGGAGAGACAGCACATGACACAATCAACTCAACACAAAAGCCAATACACGCCACCAGTTGCTTAAAAAACCCTTACAACGGCCTATTGGTCTACAACCACCATCGACTCACTCAGCGTTATGGCAGTTTCCTTTCCCCTTAACTTGCTTGTACTTGTCTTGTTCATTGGTTTTTTCACCAGCAAAATCCTTTTGGTACTTGTGACATTGAGATGCATATTGCCCAGTCTTCCCACGATAGTAGCAGGTTAGGGTGCCTGTCTTGGCCTTGCCATCCGCATGCTCCTTGTGCAGAGAGTTTGTGATTGCTCAACCTGTGGTGAGGGAGCTTATGCTCACCACGTTGGGGAGAGTGCTGGCACTTGTTGTGGCCATGCTAGTAATGCTGGCCTTGACATGTGTTCACTCCATACTCAGCCGGCATGGACATGTACTTCACAAGGATAATGTAACCTAGTTCCGCATAACAGGTCCAAGGTTTGCTTCAGGGATCCAGCATACAGGCACGGGCGAGGGACTCCTTAGAAAGGCCATCGGCAAGCCAATACATAGCATGCCACATAGGGTGGCAATTCTCATCAATGTCCATTCGTTGTCCATTGTTTTTGTCCAATCTTGGAGGTATTCCACTAGCTTGTGGTCACCTTGATGGATTTTAGGGAGATGTCTAGACACCTACTGAGAGAAAAAAATCCCATCTGTACAGGTTCATAAGGATCTTTCACAGGTCTTCCTAGTGAGGATACAGGACCGACTTAGGCGCTTTCACGTATAGCGCTTCCTGCCAGCTCACCAATAAGATTGGAGCTTTGTCAAGGCAAGCTAGCCCGAGAACGCCCTAAGCTTGTTTCTTGATGTCATGGAGCTCAAGCAAGAGCTTAATGCGTCGCTTCCAAATAGCCAAGTCCAGGTGCTTGGATGCGCCAAACTTAGGGTAGTTACTTGGGCGTTTCATATCCTTTGAGATCTAGCACCTAATGATGCATCATCATGCTCAGGGTGTCTCTTCCTTTTTTCTTTCTCTATCTGATGATGGTGACGAGAGCTGCTCGGGCCCGTCGACCGATCATCATGAGTGACACGCGTCAGGCTATGAACATCATGATGTCAGGAATGCTTAGCTTTGCGACCCTGGGATGGGTGGACGAGACTAGGCTTGTCGACCATGCCACCAGCCTCCAATGTACCCATAATGTTCAGCATGCTATTGAAGGGCACGTACGCTCTTGGTGAGCCGGCTACGCTTGCGTAAATCAAGCATATGCTCTTTTCTCTCGGCGTCTTGCAAAAGGTTCAGTACATGAGTGATGTTTAGTGGATCCTTTCAAGGCAGGCCAGGGATGTTCCCTGGCCTGCATTGAACACGATGGTCATTTTGGCAGCCGTGGAACATTCCTGTGATCTTTCATGTGTTCTTTGCTCAAGACGAGCTAAGGGAGCATCCTCGGGTTCTGGGATTGGTGCACATGCCAAGGTAGGCAACATGTTTATCCCCATCACCACCTGCAGGCATGCCATCCATGCCAACCCCGTGAGATGTTTGACCAACAGGTGGCTTACAGCCACAGTTCCCCTTTGCTATGGCGAAATTCAGAACAGCTTCCAACGTGTGCAAGTCACAGATTTTGAGATCCAAGATGTGGTTGAATGCGGCCATGATGGCAGCTTCAACACTCTTGAGATCATCATCACTTTAATCTTGGGCCCCAAGGAGAGCCGGTCGTCACGTATTCCAACGTCATCGGTGCCACCCTATAGGATAGCGGTGCATACACCCATCACATTTGCCTTGCGGACGGCATTGGCAAGGCCCTTGGCCTTATTGCTGATGTGTGGAGTCGACAATGACTGCTTGGCTTCTTCATCCCCCATCACAACCCTTAGTTGTAAAACTCCCACCGGAGGGTGGGTTGTGGTCGTGCGTCAACTTTGCAAAAAAGGCCAATGTGGCATGGCCTGTGCATGCCCTACAAGCGCTCTTCATTGATGACATCATGTGAGGAGAATGATTCTCAAATGATCTTAGGTCACTCTCCTTTGCTTGAGTTTTTGGAGGGCCTCCTTCTGCAACGGACATGGGGAGACTACCTTCCACCACGACTGGTGAGGAGGGATGAAGGGGTCAAGGGAGAGGAGGGGAGGAAAAGGTGGTTGAGGGTACAATGGCAAGTAAAACTGGGATACACCAGCGGCCTCTTTGAATTGTTTGAAGCACTTGGGACAAAGGCAATTTGAAAGAGTTTAAATCACACAACTTTCACTCCTTATTCCAGTAGAAGTGTCCAAAAACTCCCCCTTTTCTCCGTGAACCTACAACATTAGGTAGAAATCAAAGGGAACGCATGAAACTAGAGCCAAAACATCTTTAAAAAGATTTTTTTTGCAGTGTTTCTCCTACAACTTGGACAGGAGAAATACTTGACAAATTTAGGGAGAAACAACCTTTCGTGGAGGTTTTGGTCCCCGGGCTTCATTGGCAGCAGAAATGTCAAAACACATCGACTAATGGCAGGCTGGAAAATTCATTGCATGTGTTTTCCAACGGCATGCTGCATGCAAAGTTTGGAGAAGTGATCTACAGAAACACCTTTTCAAAGTTTAGACATGTTTGCGCAGAAACTAGCCTACGGCAATAGTTTTGTCACACGACAGGAGGGCAAGCCGTTGTTGGGTAGTTGGGATCATGATGAGGGATGGGTGGGGGTGGGAGGTAGGATGATGAGGAGGGGATGGGTTGAGAGACGGGTTGGGATAATAATGAGGGAGGGGGGGTTGGGGATGATGAAGAGGAGATGGGAGGGGATGATGAAGACGAGGGGGGGGTGGGGATGATGAAGAGGAGGGAGATGGGGATGGGGATGATGACGGCAAGGAATACAGCGAGGAAGGTAATCGTGATGGGGAGGAAGATGAGAAAGATAAGGTGGAGGATGATGGAGTGGGGGATGAAGATAAGGTGGTGGTGGAGAAGCAACAGAGAAGAAAGAGGCAGAGTTTGAGTATGCGCAAAGAGTTGCGAGGAAGCAACAATAGAGGAAGGAGCAAAAAGGTGAGGGAGAACGCCGGACCATGGTGGTTGTGGCACTGATGTGCGCCAAGTTGTCTATACAAGGAAAGTGCGTACTGCCCTAGTGCTTAAGAAGGCTCAGCCCGGCAACACGAAACCTCATGCAAAGATATGGGCGTGTTTCACCACTGACGAAGCAGCGGGCTCACCGGCCACTTGCAAAATCAAGACGTGTCTATTGGAGTGCTGGGTTTGTAGGCGATCGGGCTCGAACAAAACCACGATACAGTCACACATGGGTACATACCATCTCAAGGAATTTGTACAGGCTTTCCCCGTGTAAACCCTCCAAAAGGCCATATCTGGTGAGGAGAAGGCGGCAGCTGCTGAGAAGGCCAAGGAGGAGGCGCAGCCAAAAATCCACGACTAGGCCAAGTTGGGCGTCCTAAAATGAGACTGCCAAATTCAGTTGTGTAGTGTATGCGCCACTGACTGATGGCGTCCCATTCTAGAGACTAACCTCAACGTTTGTGCCCTGGAGCTACACCCAAGAGGACCTATAGAATGACATCATGCTCCTTTTTGTGGAGTCCAGAATCTTGTTCATGGTGGTGGATCTTGAGTCATTCAAGAGGTTGATCAAGAAGTGCACAAACATGAATGCTCCATGCCGCCAAAAGCTTTCTGACCTCGTCAGGCAAATGCACCTAGCATGGCAAATGCAGATTTGTGACTGGCTGCTCCACCAGCTGATGAAGTTGGGCCTCCAAACAGATGACTGTGTGGACAGGTGACAACGGGGCATCATGGGCACTCATGGTGCACCACTTTGACCGGGAGTGGAGGTTCCAGGCCATTGTTCTCGACTTTGTCTGGATAGATGGCCCACACACTAGGGAGTGCTTGGCTGACGCACTTGATCGCTACATCAGGGCCTCGTGGAAGCTGAGGCACAAAGTTACAGGGATAAAAATGGATCAAGTGTCAAACAATTTCATCACTGCCACCATTCTCGACACGCCATCCCTAGAATTCTCTTGGGGACACTACCTTTTGCTGTTTCTACCATGTCATCAACCTTGCCGTTCAGGGCTTCCTTTGTGAGGATGACATTGAGCCGTTGGTGACCAAGGTCCAATGTGTTGTTGCACATGCGCGTTACTCTAATCAGAATTAAGGAACATAGATTTAGCGAAATGGGGTGGACAGGTTTGGGCTGACAAATGATTGTCAGACCCGGTGGTCATCTATGCACACAATGATGAAGGAGGTGGTTGAGGAGTAGAAGACAACTGACCTGTACATTGATGAGTTTTGCAGCACCAACGGGGGGGCAACAGATGTCACCATCACCCACACAAATTGGCTAAACATCCAAGAGGTGACCGAGGGCCTGGAGGCATTTGCCATGGTGTCTAAGATGGCTGAAGGTGAAAAGCATCCCATGCTTGGGATCCTGTTGCTATGGTACAACTTTCTAATTGACCACTGCAAGGTGCGGCACCCCACTCTTGCAGAGGAGGAGCAGGAATTAGCTACAGTCAGACGTCGATGGGAGGAACCAGTCGCTACAGGCATGGCCCATTCAGTGAAGAAGCTCTTGAAGTACTGAGGCTCAATGGGAGCTGGTGACATTGTGGCCACATGCGTGGATCCAAATTTTGGGCCCGAGTACTTGACAGACACTCAGCTACGGGTAATGACGCCCCTGCATAGCTCATAACAGGTGCGGATGCACACGCGACACTGCGACGTCCAATGCAGGCTGTTCGCGTCAACCCAAGCTTGCTGCCTATTGGATAGGGGAGCACCTAGGTGAGCAGCAACATCAGAGTTTTGCCTAGGAGAATCGCCATTCCTAGCAGCAGCAACAAAATTGCCACCTCTAGCAGCAATGTCCCCTCCAGCACCAGCCCCATGCCGAGCGACAATGCTCTACCCATGAACATCGGTCAGCTGTGCAACAGAAGCAACAGTGAGCCTGGCAGCAGCAGTGGTGTCAACGTCCCCCCAGTGAATCCTACAGGCAAGATGAACCTGTTCCAGCTACGTCCAAGTAAGACTCTCTAGCGTGGGGCTAATCCACCAGAGAAGGACACACTTGTTGAATATGAAGAGGGGTTGG
Source organism: Penium margaritaceum (assembly GCA_023375785.1). Taxonomy (NCBI): domain Eukaryota; kingdom Viridiplantae; phylum Streptophyta; class Zygnematophyceae; order Desmidiales; family Peniaceae; genus Penium; species Penium margaritaceum. The sequence continues at coordinate 46,330 of SZWC01011134.1, read as the reverse complement.
TTCGTGCTACAGAGGGAAAGAAAAGTTTGGCAATTTTTGGGAAAATAACGAGCTGCGTCTGCCAACCATGGCTGCACTACCCAGGGACATGCTGTGCATCCCTTCCAGTATTGTGTCTTCTAAGCGCTTTTTCTTAGATTCTGGTAGCATCTTGGCTGAGTATCGCCACAACTCGCACGATGAGACGTTTAAGGTGCTGGTGTTAGTGAAGGGTTGGAAGACAATTGTGGATGAACTGAAGGCAAGGCTGGACACTATGTCAAAGGGCAATGATGTTGCTTATGATGAACCTTGTTTATATCTTTTACTATGCTATTCGTAAGTCTTGCTCCCTTTGTATTCCATTCATGAAAGCTTTTCCACTCTACTTTTCCAATAAGTGCCATGGTTTCGATAAGTACATGATTTTTCATTCCTAAGAATGGAATAAACATACTGACAATGTCTTAACATGTTTGGGGTTCTTGCTTGAAAAAATTCACCATGGACCTGGTAACTTATTGCAACCCCTAAACATTTGAAGACAAAATCAAAATCAAAAGACTATTCTGTCTTTTGTTTAATGCATATCAATTATGAAGAGCACAATGTTATGACAGACAAAATCAAGTCCACATCGAATCCTGCTAGACTGTAAATTGAGAAGAAATCAATATCGGGTTTGATTGTCATATGAAAACAGAGCCAGTCTACATAAAAAAAAAAAACCTGAAATTAAGTCCAACGTCATCAATCTAGATTTTGATACAACATACCTAGTTCCTTATCAATGGCTGAGTGTCTAATGTGAAGCCTCCATCATTCAAGCTGCTTGTGCAGTTGTGTGTGGAGCACCAATAGCAACAACAAACAAAGGCGGTGGTTTTCGCATGGTGTTTGGATGCATGGGGGTAGGCTGCGTGTCAAATTCCCAATGCATGATGGGGTGAGTGTCTGAGTGTCAAGTAGCATATAAGTGTGCTGACATTTGGGTGTGGTGTGTGGTTGTGTGTGGTATGGAAGGTGACAATCATGATAGTAGTGGATTTGTAGGGGTATGCTTAAGTACACGTTTTGGACGTGTATTGTCCGGTGTTAGACTAGAATGTGAGTGATTGAGGTTTTGATAGATGGGCTAATAAAGGAGTGTTGGATGTGGAATGTTGCTGTGGGAGAGTGATGTGTGTGTGGATCTGCTCTGTGTTGTGTCGCAGGTGGCGGCTGTGGTGTATGCATGCTGTATTTTTTCCCCTTCGCATGCTTGAGGTGGCGCTGAGAGGTGTCAACAAGCCGCTAGAGGGGGAAAATCCTTGCATTTTATGCTAGCTACCTGGGGAGTGCTCCAAATCCAGATTAGATTGAAGTTCCTAATATTGGACACTTGGCCCAATCTGGTGGAAGTTGTTTCACCAGAATCAGACAACTAACGAGGGAGATATTGGCTTCCAAAGTTAGGATGTGTACGGTGGCTCAAGAAGTCAACTGGATTTTGGCAAAGTCCAAGCTTGGAGTCTGAAACTCTATAATTCAATTTGTTACTTGGGGGACTTTGTCAAAATTCTGACTTCAGGTCCGCGGACAAGTTTAGAATCACATCAAGACCCATAATCAAACTCGAGGACTAACTCATCAAAGCGCACCCCAAAAGTGCATGGGGAACTGCCACTATGTGTAGGGACATCTGCGTCTCCGAAAAGGCGTTTTGATGGGTCCTTGATATGAGAGGGTACCTCTGCAGGCAGACATTGTGCACACCGCCAACTGAGCAGCTGGATTGGGATGCCGCGCTTTGGCTGATGTAGCGGGAGCTACAATTAACCAAATCACATGATGTCTGGTGCATTGGGAAGCTTGTGACCATCACTACAACTCGTTAGATCATGAACATGTCCAAAACCTTATATAAAGTTATGTTATTCCCTTCGCAAAAGTCACTGTCCCGTAACTCTGTCCGACACCCACAAACATAGCGTGAGGCGACCAGAAAGAACAAGCCTAGACTCAGAAAATGCAAAAAAGCAAAGTTGTGAACACAAGTGAAGACCCGTTGGGGCACGCTGGAACTGGAACCATACGGCCACAGTTTCCCAACAAAGGGTTATGGGCCCACAAGTCTGTCCGGTCTTCACATCCCTCATGGATTTTGCGACGGATGGGATTGTTGTTGTAGACAAATTCACCGTCAAACTTTGATGTTCCAAAGTGGAAGACTGCACAAATGGTGCAAAGGGAGATGCAACCCATCTAGAAGTATGCAGGTAGCCTTAGCTTTGGGCTTTGGAGGTGGCAGTTTTAGCTACACCTCGCGCATAAGGGGTTGTAGCAGGTCATGAAGAGAACGGAAGTCCTTGATGAAGCGACAGTGTTGGAAGTGCAAATGGAGGCCTTCACAAAGAATAACACAGAGGCACTCATACTTCTGGAGTCCAGTACGGCTGAGTCGTAGTGGGGCTACTTCCAAGGCTGCACGTCGGGAGTTCAGACTTGGCAAAAACTCTACGTCATCCAAAGTCGTTGGAGAACAAAACATTTGCAATGAAGCGACTCCTCATGGTGAGAATCAAGGAGGGAGATGATGTCATTACCGCCATGCAGCAGATCAAGTCGCTCGTCTCAGAGTGTAGCAACGTGGGATAGAAGATCGACACGCAGATGTAGGTGATGGCTCTCTTCATGACTCATCGTGACATTTTGAGCCCTCTCATCACCGTCTTGGGCGGATGGACAGAGGACAAGCTCACCTATGGCATGGTCACAAAGCACATCCACAACAAGGGGTAACAACGGAGCTACGGGGAGCCCTCATCTTCCTCATTGACCCTCGTCACCAAAACGCGTGGTGGCAGAAGCGGGGGCAAGGGAGGTGGCACACATGGCGGTGACAAGAAGGGCGCCAAGAAGGGTGCGTACCTCAACTCTGGCAAGGAGGGTCACTTGGCCCATGAGTGCACCGAGGAAGCAAAGGATGGTGGCAAGGAAGTCAGAGGCAAGAAGGTGCTTCTCAACAGCACTCAAAACCACTACCTCAAGAAGGCAAAACGGTGCGTCTTCACTCCGGAGCAGAGGAGCACACCCAGGTCAAAAAGGTTGGGTTCATCAACTACAACAAGTCCAACAAGTCCCATGGCGGTCGCGAACAAAAAGGTCAAGCCAGAAGCTGGCCAAAGAGACATGAACATGGAGGTTGTGGTTGGTGGGATATGGGTGCGTTATCAAGGACGTGCAACACGTACCTGGCTTGGCCAACATTCTCATTGTCAGCCGCTTGACGGACAAGGGGTACAAAGTGCTCTTCAAGAGAAAGGAGGCAGTCTTGCGGAAGGACAGTGGTGGCCAGCCCGTGCTGGAGGCTAAGCGCAATGGAGGCCTCTACACTGTAGAGACCAAGTTCATCCCCGCAACAACAAATTCAGCAAATTTACAAGGACGCACTGTCAACCTGGCCAGAGGAGGAGGAGCGGATATGGAGCTCTAGCATTGACGACTGAGGCATTCCTCAGCTGTAGTCATGAAGGAGATGGCAAAGCGCGAGCTGGTAAGCGACCTTGTCATTGACGATGCAAAGGAGGTGACAGATGCAGCAGGGCACAAAGAGTGTGAGCCTTGCATTTTGGGCATGGGGCGGTGCAAACCGCTCAACAAGAACGTGAATTATGCCTTGAACCTGCTGGAGGTCGTGCACAATGATGTGTGCAGACCATTCAAGATGGCCATGTTTGCCTCAGTCTAATGGCATTGTAGAGCGGGTGAACCAGATGCTGCTGAACATGGTACAAACTATGTTGGTGGATGTAGAGTTATAACAAAGCTTCTTGGCAAAAGGTGTGCATACGGCAAGCTACACCATCAACCTCACTCCTACAATGGTGCTGAAGGGGAAGAGCGGTTGGAAGACGTCAAAAGAGGTTTGGAGTGAGTAGAAGCCAAGTGTGGCACAACGGAAAGTTTTTGGGTGCAAGGCGCATACGATGGTGCAGGTTGTGCAGCGACACGACAGCAAGCTAGAGCTGCAGGCAAAGTCCTATCACTCTCTTGGATATGAGAGTGAACAAAAGGTACATCGGCTCTACAACATGCACAAGGAACAGGTAATCCTCAGCCAAAACATCAATTTTGATGGACATCATAGCTACATTAGCAGCAACGGCGTGGGTGTGGTGGACACTCCAAAGAACGGGGAGTGGTTCCGGCTCTTTGACTACAAGTAGGAGCTGGCGGACGCCAAAGTTGAGGATGCGGCATCAGAGTACAAAGGTGCACCAGCAGTGGTAGCTGAAATGCAAGACTCTAATGATGATCAAGCTTATGAGGAGATCCACTGGAAGGATCCACCAGATGAGGCACAAAGGGTGCCAAGGCGCGCACTCTCTATGGAGTGCGCATCCGGCATCGGTAGAAAATCCACAGGACATGCTGCACATCTAGGCAATGTTTTTCCAAAGCAGGAGAGATCCTCAAGGAGCCGCCTGGTCGATGATCCACCAGAGTGTGGAGAGTCAAAGGGATTGCAACAGAGGAAGGAGGCACCACCAAAACTGTCGCGCTATACTAGGAGGCAGCGGAAAGTGGGGAAGCACTTTGACTTAAGCACCGATGTTGGATTGGCATGACGCGATGGATGCTGGCTACATCAACGGAGCCGACAACCATAGAAGATGTGCTTGCACAGCCTGAAGGGGATCAATGGGAAACAGCCATCAAATTAGAGGTGCCTTCCATCACAGATAATGAAAAGTGGGAGCTCGTTGAGAGGCCAAATGATGCCAAGATCATCGGCTCAAATTGGGTCTTCAAGACGAAGTTCATAAAGGAAGGTGTGGTTGAAAAATACAAGGCGCGGCTAGTGGTGAAGGGATATGAGCAGCGTAATGGCAAGTACTACAATGAGACATTTGCTTCTGTCACCAAGTTCACAAGCATCCGGATAATCCTTGCGATGGTAGCCACAAAGGATATCGAGCTCCACCAAGTGGACATAAAGACGACCTTCCTTCATAGTATTGTAGACAAAGAGATGTACATGGAGGTGTCGGAGAGGGTGGAGGTGCCGGAGGGAAAGGTGTGCAAGCTGTAGAAGTCCTTGTACGGGCTAAAACAATTGCCCAGATGTTGGTACCAACAGATGGACAGCTTCATGGCACAACTCGGCTTCAAGCGCTGTGAGGCAGATCACAGTGCGTACGTGCAGCACGACAAGCAGCTCCATTAGATTGTTGCACTCTACGTGGATGACCTGATTTTGTACTCGACAAATCCGCTGAGCCTACATTTGCTGAAAGAGAAATTGAACACTAGTTTCCAGATGTCAAACATGGGGGAGCTGGAATACTACCTCGGGGTGAGCGTATGAGGGCGCGCACACTTGAGCTGGGGCAGGCCAAACACGTGGCCGAGGTGCTCAATCTGTGCGGCATGGAGGACTACAAACCAGTTGGCAGTCCGGTCTCCACGACCTGTGAACTGAGTACAGCAATTGTACTGCAAACAAAAGAAGAGCGGGAGGATATGATAGGGGTGCCCTACCAATTGGCGGTAGGCACCCTCATGTATGCTACGATGGCGACTCGACTAGATTTGGCCTGCGCGGTGGGCCAAGTGATTAGGTATGTGGCCGATCTACGGCCACTTTACTGGAAGGCGGTCAAGCGCATCCTTTGCTACCTACAGGCGATGCGACATGCGTGCCTGAGGTTTGATGGAAAAGTGTGGTCCGACCCTTTACGTCTGGTCTGCTACAAGGATGCAGGCTATCCTGGCTATGTGGACAAGCGGAAGTCCACATCCGGCTACATGTTCTTCTTTGCTGGTGCAATGATCTCATGGTGCAGCACAAAGCAAGACTGTGTTGCCACCTATATAGTAGAGTCGGAGTAAACCATGTTGGCTGATGCAGTCAAGGAGGCAGTGTGGCTTCCCAGGTTGCTTGGGAAGCTGGGCGTGGCGCAACAAGAGCCAACGGTGGTGCAAGAGGAAAACACCGGCACTATCTCGCTGGCAAACAACCCAATGTTGCATAGGAGGACGAAGCACATCAACATAAGTCACCGATTTGCACGGGACATGGTGCGAAAGGGACAGGTGGTACCGTTGCACTCCAACACGCGCAACATGCTTGCAGATTGCTTGACCAAGGCGCAACCAGTGGATCGGCACATGATGAGCGTGGCCAGACTTGGGATGACCAGTTGTGAAGGGCTGGAGGGCACAGCAGAAGATGAGTGAGAGCAAGCAGGAGGAGCGGGCATGGATGGTACGAGGGCAAGAACGTTGTATCTTTCCTTCAGCAAGTATACCTCTTCATGGTCCTTAACTGGATACAGCCCAAACGCATTCCACACATGTCGGGAAGAATGGAATAGACCCTCTAAATCACTAGGTGTGACCTACCATGCTGTCATGGCTATGGTGTACATAAGTTGGATTGATCCACGCTTTTTTGTGGTGAAGAAAGGGTGGAACTTTGCAGAGCACTTTGACTCTGCGAATCCCACTTGTTTGTCTTTTTTACTACTCTATCGGTAAATTCTCTCCCTTTGTGTTCCATTCGTAAAATCTTTTCCACTCCAGTTTTCCACTGTGTGCCATGGTTTCTGTGCGTACATGAATTTTCATTCCTAAGAATGGAACATACGTAGTGACAATATTTTAACATGCTTGGGGTTCGAGCTTGAACAACTTCACCATGTGCCTGATAACTTAAGGATTCAAAATCAAAATCGGAAGATGATTTTGATTTTGATTTAATGCATGTCAGTTCAATGTGCTTTTCATGTCTGAAAAGCACACTTTTATGGTATCAGACATCAGGTCGATATCAAAACCTGGCGTCCTGCAAATTGAACCGAAATTGATATCGGGTTTTATTGTCAAATTGAAACTGAAGCAGTTGAAATTGACATCGACATGTATGAAATCAAAATTGATATCATCCAATTTAGTTTCATTTTAAAATGCCTAAACAGGGATGTATTCCACAAGCTTACGGTCACCTTGACATATTTTGGAGATACGTCTGGACGCTTCCTAGGAGACAAAATCCCAACCCTACAAGTCGATAAGGATCTTGCACAAGTCTGTGTGAGGTTTGGGGACTAACTAAGACACTTTCACGTATTTTAATTTCAACCAATTCTTCACTGATGAGAGCGTTGCACTGTCAAGGCAAGCGAGCCTGACAATGCCTTAAGCTCATTGTTTGACGTTATGGAGCTCAAGAAAGAGCTCCATGCGTGGCTTCCAAGTGGCCAAGTACAAGTGATTGGATAAGCTAAACTTGGGATAACCACTGAGGTGCTTCAGAGCCTTTGAAATAACTGCACCCAATGCTAGATCATCGTGCTCAGGGTGCTCTTTGCTTGTTTCCTTTTTAGGCTGATGATGGAAATGAGAGCTACTCGGGCCTGTCAACGAGTCGTCATAGATGTCACCTGTCAGGTTAGTGGACATTATGATGTGATGGCTTTGCAACGCCTGGATGGATGGGTGGGATCAGGCTTGTCGACCATGCCACCAACCACCAACATATGCTCTTGCCACCAACATATGATGTTCAACATATTGTTGAATGCATCAAGATGAACGTGTTGCTTAAGGACAACTATGCTCTTGGTGAGTTGGCTATTCTCAAGTGCATCAAGTATATACTCATTTGTCTTGGTGTCTTGCAAATGGTTCTATGCATGAGCGATGCTCGTTAATTTCTTTTGCAATCCTTGGCCTGCCTTAAACATGATGGTCACTTTGCCTGTCATAGAGCATGTCTGTGCTCTTCCAGGTGTTCCTTGCTCAAGGCAAGCCAAGGGAGCATCCTGGGGCTCTGAGATTGGTGCACATGCCAAGGTCGGCAATGTGTTTCTCCCGTCACCACCTGTTGGCATGCCATATGGACCAACGCCGCGAGATGATTGACATACACATGGCTGAGGACCATAGTTCTCCTTTGCTAGGGTAGAAGTTCTAACAGCTTCCACCATGTGCAAGTCACATATTTTGAGGTCCAAGAGGTAGTTGATTGCGGCCAAGATGGCTATGTCAATGCTCTCAAGAGGATCATCATGTTCTCAATCTTGGGCCTTTAAGGAGAGATGGTCGTTGTCTATTCCAGTGTCATCCTTATTGTCCTTTGCAGTAGCGATGTCCACACCTATCACGTCTACTTTGCGAGTAGTGTTAGCAAGGCCCTTGGCCTTGTTACGGATACTGGGTGTTGACGACAAATTCTTGGCTTCTTCATCTCCTGTCACCGTGTTCTTAGCAGAGGAAATCCCACCGGATAGTGGGTCGTGGTCGGACACCATATTGGTAAATGCAACAAATGTGGCATGGCCTGTGCCTGTCCCACAAGCAATCGTTGTTGGCGAAATCGTGTGAGGAGCACAATTTGATGCCCTTGGGCCAATCTCCTTAGCTTGAGTTTTAAAAGGGCCTCCTCCTGCTACAGACATGGGGAGAATACCTCCCACCATGACTGGTGAGGAGGGGTGACGGGGGCAAGGGAAGGGAGGGGGAAGAAGGTTGTTGAGTTTGTAGTTACAAGTAAAACTAGGATGCACCAATGGCCTCTTTGCATTCATTGCATTATTCTTGGCTAAGGTAACATAAAAGAATTGAACCCCACAAATTCTACTTCTTTTGCAAGTAAAAGTGTCCAAATACCCCAGTTTTTATCCTTAAACCTGTAAATGAGGTTAAAAGCAAAGGAAACGCATGAAACCAGAGCCAAAACATCTTCAAAAATGAAGATTATGATTGTGTTTCCCCTGCAGTTTGGACAGGAAATGTTTTTGACCGAAACATTTGGAAACAACCTACCTTTGGAGTTTTTGGTCCCGGGGCTTAGGTGGGAGAAGAAATGTCAAAACACGAGTAATGGGACGTTGGAAACTTCTTCGCATGTGCTTTCCAACGCTATGTTGCATGCAGTGTTTGGAGAAGTAAGTTACGACATCAATTTCTAAATTTTGAATATGTTGTTGTGCAAGCGTATCTATTGCGATGGTTCTGTCACGCGATAGGTGGGCAAGCAGAATCATACGCGGCTGCGGACCTTATCACCACAAACAGCCTAGTCTGCTACTTTTTTGCCGCTTCAAACATGGTGGAGCCATCGGCCAATGAAACTGCTCCATTTGACTTAAGTCAGGAGGATTGGACGGTGATAGCAGCTGCCCAGCGGCAATGCACAAAGTTCAAGATTGTTTAGTGACTAAGTCTCCAAGGGTGACACCTAGCTCTAATTCCAAGGTAACACGGGATGTGAGCTTTTATGATTTTCTTAACCCTCAGGACCCGATTACACTTGGCGATTGCGTGGATTGGTTGTGGGGAGTATCTTGGCCGTAAAGTGTTTTCTCTTACAAGTGACTCCTCTCACAAGTGTGCCCCAACCAAAGTTGGGTTGTGGAGTCCAGTCGGGTCGTGGAGTCCATTCTCATGATAGGACGACCCAAGAGGGAGGAGAAGGATGTTAATTCCTCTGTTTTTTTCTATGGTGAATTGAAGCAGCTCGACTAGATTCATGTCCCTCGTCAAGTCAACCTGTTGAGCTATACATCATTTTACAAGTGGAAATCCTATGTTTTTGGTGTGCTTAAGGAAGGGAAGTGTTAGCAAAACATTAACACATGTGAGGTTATTTTTCCACCCCTTTCATGTCTTCTTATGCGATGGCGTGGCCAACAAACTTATGAAAATGTGTCTGCCATGCCACCAAGCAGCAGTAGCACTTGGTGGGATGGTCATGTCGAAACACCTGCCGGTGCTCTCTTGTGAGCTCTTTGCCATGGCAAGCAGTGATGTGAGGGCTCTTGTGATGGGGGAGGCCTCCATTTGATGTCGCATTGGCCATGCCCCTTTTGACCTCGCGGGGCCCTTTGCGATCCTGCTGGGCCCATCACAATTAGTCACGATGGGCCCGGTGGAGTCAGAACCTTCTACGAAGCATCCAGTCCGCAATTTTGGTTGGAGAGCGACCAAAGTTACGTAATAATCCCAGATTTCTGTAACGGACACGCCTAGTTTTGGTGTTATAATGCTGCTTGTGCGTGCTTTTAGTTTGAACACAACAAACTGGCATACAATATGCTAGCTTTGTTACACAACACCCATGCACCACGTCCATGGCGTCCCGCCAACGGGACAGACAAACTGAGTGGAGAAGCATTATGGCACGAAGAAGAGATCTGTCTATGTGTACGCAGGCCATATGGAAAAGTTCTTGCAGCTGAGGCGTCTATAGTATCCATGTCAGAACGATGAAGAACATTGTGCAAATCATGTTGTATGCATTTAGCAAGTGTGTTTGCGACATGGTAACGTGGAAGTGTGCAACAAACAAATGCTACAGCTTGTTGTTTTCATCAAGCCTGGCAGGTCAACAATAGAGAAGGCAAACCATTCAAACATCAAACTGAAGTTAAACTGATTTTAACTTGGGCGAAGACGCACATACCCAGTTTTTAGAACTATGTGACCCATCCCCCCACCCGTTGAACAAAAAGTACTCCAAACATCCATATGGCTCCGCTACCACTCAGGCACTAACAATGAAAAGAGATAATGAGGCATGTCAAGGCCGCATGTCATGCGTCAACGACACATGACATTCAGCCTCATCCACAACAATCAGAAACATTGAAATGGCTGGGTTTGTGATACGTACGAATGAGGTCTGTTCAAGTTTTGTGGGGTATTTGAAACTCCCCAAATGTTGATAGGGAACCTGCAGGGCCCCACTACCACGGGGCCAGGCAGGTGCCCATACAAAATAAAAAACCCAAACCCCTTGATTATAGTCAGCAATAAGTTTGAGTTAGGTTTAATGCTTCACAAGGAGGCTTGATGAATGAACCTGAAGAGCTTTTTTTAGGTTTCCAATGAGTTGTTGGCCGGATTTTTTGAGAGGTCCTCGCGATCGAGGACTCCAGCCGATCAATGATGAGCGACAAAAGTCACTGTGAACCTAACAAACCACCAATTAGCAAGCAGCTGATTGAAGAATGGCATGGTATGCAATCAGCGCCTCTCTTTGCTGACCGTCGATAGGCCGGATGGCCATGGCCTTTTTTAATCCTGCTCGGCCAATGATGCATGCCGCATGCGATCATGATTTTGGGCTGGGATATTCAGTTATCTTTTTGACGGTGCAAGGCGGATGAGACTCACACTTTGTGTTTCATAGCTATCCGAGCAATTTGGTCTTTTTAAAATTTGACATTTTCACCTCCATTTTAACAAAACATCAAATTTACTTGTGTTCTTGCATGTTTCCGCAACAGTCTTCCACAAGTCGCAAGTCCACAAAATTGTAGATTTGTGGTGGCTGCAACATGCCGCAAAACGGTGGGTTTTCCTTTCAGCCAATGAAACTCAAGGCTTCTAGATGCACCGCAGATGTGCGGCAGCTGGTGAGATTGTAGTCAATGCAATGTCACTGGCTACAGAACAAAGCAGGGTTCGTGTACTATCAATTTTGAGATTTTACATGTGGTCGGAGATACAAACAACTTCCGCATAGCCTTTGCTAGAAAACAAGTTCTTGTCGTATTGCTATTTGAATCCATTGAATAGTTGGCATCAGAATTTCCTTGGCTAACAAAAACATTCATCATGCTTACACCATAAGCTCTGATGCTCTGATGTAAGTGATGTTATGAGATTGAGATCCGGGTTTGCGGAAGGAAGGGAATACTCACCCTTCTACTCATTCCGCAAGGGGGTGAGTGACTCCCTACTCAGCGCTTGAATAATCGGTCTCCGCCACCTAACTGTGACAAACCTGGCATAACCTATTCCACTTTGTTACGTCACCTAAAATGGCGTCAGAATACAATAAAGGACTGGCGCGTCCTCTTTCAAGAAAATTGGGGATATTCTCCAACTTCAGTCGTTTGGATGGTGAGGAGGATTCCTCGCCGACCAGCTCTGTCAACAGGAATCTTCATAGAAGCTTGCAGTTTGCAAGAGGGCGACTAGATAGTACCTCACACTATCCGGCCGCCGCATGAGGTCTCGCGGACTCCATTGGCGGAACTCGAGCCCTTCGTGAATGTTCATGATGGGCTCCATGGGGCCCACGCTTTCGCATTAGGCATGACCCAATGCAACATTGCAAGGGGTCTCGACCCATCAACGGGGCCCTCACGAGGACCCTCGCAATGATGAGAGGGCTTGCGAGGGGCCACCGACGGGCGTTCCGACGAGAACACCCCGCTGAGTGCCACATCCATCCGGTGGCATGTAAAACACATTTTCATAAACATTTCGGCCACGCCATGAGACGAGAGGCATCAACTCCTCGAGAATACCCTTGCACATGCAAAGATATTTTGCCACCACCTCCCCATCTTTAACCATGCCAGAAACTTAGGATTTCCACGTGGACAATGAGATATAGATTAATGAATTGAATCGATGAGAGAAATGTATGAAGTCAGGCCGCTTCAACCCACCGTAAGAATAGAAAATTAAAATAATGTTATCCATCTTCCCTCTTGGGTTGTCCTATGAAGAGAATGGACTATGCGCCTGACTTTGGTCGGGGAATCCTTGTGAGAGGATTCATTTGTGAAAGACTTGACTTCATGCAAAGTTGTGAAGTGAGTAATTGGGTCCCGAGATCGCATACACTGAGAGAGGTTTGTACCCCATTCATGTGTAGTGTTACATTGGTACCCATGAGCTAGTCATTACCCTTGGTGACTCATTTCTTGGACGACCTAGAACCTGTTGTGTCGCAGCTGGGAAGCTGCTGCCGCCACTCCACTCCTCCTCACTCAAGTCCGGTGGAGCAGATCGATTGACGACGGATCCAATTTCCTTAGAATGACACAGAAGTAACAGAATAGGCCGTTTTCAATGACATGGTCCCCAGCTGCGTTTGCTTCCGCCCACCTTGTTGCCGCGTTGCAAAACTACCGCATCAGGCCAGTTTTTTCAGAAACCTACCTTGACTTTGAAGGGGTGCTACAGGCATCAGCCTTCTTTGAACTCTTCATGCAGCATACTATTAGGAACCGCGAAAGAAAAAAGAAAAAAAAATCCAAAAAGCAATCAGTCTCTATTTTTAGACATTTTTTCTGCCAGCTACAACTCGAGGACCAAAACCTAGAAATGAAGGTTGTTTCTCCCTACACCAGTCGAGAAAGATATTCTTCTCACTCAAATTGCAGGGGAAATACTACCAAAATTGTTCAAAGATGTTTTGGCCATGATTTCATGGTTCTCTTTTGCTTTGAGCCTCATTTATCATGTGTAAGGTGAAAATGGGGGTATTTGGACTGTTTTCTTTGCAAAAAAGGTGGAAATAATGATAAGCAACTTCTGTCCACTTACCTTAGCCAAGAGTGCTTAAGATAGTTTACTAGTGCATCCAAATCTTACTTCCAACCACACTCTCAAGTAACTCTCGTCCCCCCTCCCTTCCCTTGCCTCCTTCACCCCTTCGCACCAGTCATAGTGGGAGGTGGTCTCCCCATGTCCGTGATAGGATGAGGTCCTCTAAAAACTCCAGCACAGGAGTGTGGCTTGAACGCATCCGGAAATTGTGCTACCTGCACGATGTCACCGACAAAGAGCACTTGTGGGACGGGAACCTTCCATGTCGTATCCGCCACATTTACAAAGATGGCGCCCGGTGGGAGCCCTGCTATTAACGATACTGAGGAGGGAAATGAGGAAACCAAGGAGATTGTCAGCCCCACGCATTGGCGATAAGGGCGAGGGCCTTGTCAACATTGCCAGTGACACAGACGTGATTGGCGTAGACACCATTGTAATAGAGGAAGAATACGATGACATTGGAGTAGATGATGACCGGCTCTCTTTTGAGGCCCAAGATGAGGAGGATGATGATCCTCTCAAGAGAGTTGACCCTGCCACCTTGGCTGCCATTAACCACCTCTTGGACCTCATAATCCGTGACTTTTGCATAGCAAAAGCTGTAAGGGCCTCGGTCCTAGCAAAGGGGAACGGTGCCCCTATGCCACCTGCTGGTCACACATCTTGCGACACTGATCGGGATGGCATAACAGTAAGTGGTGATGGGAGGAATACGCTGCCTACCTCGGTGTGTGCACCAATCCAAAAACCCCAGGCTACACCTTTGGCTCACCTTGAGCAAGAAACACCTGGAAGAGCACGGACATGTGCTCATATATGGTTGATGGTGGGCAAATCACGCACTGGGTTTCCAGTGCGCTCTAGTAGTGCGCTCGCACTAGGCAAGGGCACTGAAATTCTACTGTACTCAAATTGTGGATGTACACATCGAGTATGTACATACACTAACCCCACGTACATGACTCCCCCATAGGGATGGGGGTCTAGTTTTCCATATAGGACGAGATCACGTACTGAGTGCGTTATCAGTGTATTTTTGTATGGGGAACGAGCGCACTGCCCTCATACACTAGCCCCACGCACTGGACCCCCCATTGGGGAGGAGGTCCAGTTTTCCATATAGGACAAAATCATGCACTAAGTGCGTGATCAGTGTGTTTTTGTGTGGGGAATGAGCGCATCACCCTGATACACTAGCCCCACGCACTGGACCCCCCCCCCCCCATCAGGGGTGGCGATCTAGTTTTCCATATAGGATAAAAATACACACTGAGTGCGTGATCAGTTTACTTTTGTGGGGGGAACCAGCGCACTGCACTCATACACTGGCCCCACGCACTGGACCCCCCCCATATGGATGGGGGTCCACTTTTCCATATAGTATGAAATCACGCACTGAGTGCGTGATCAGTGTACTTGTGTGTGGGGAAAAAGCACACTTCCCTCATATACTAGCCCTACGCACTAGACCCCCCCATAGGGGAGGAGGTCCAGTTTTCCATACAGCACAAAATCACGCACGGAGTGCGTGATCGGTGTATTTTTATGTGGAGAATGATCGCACTACCCTCATGTACTAGCCCCAAGCACTGGACCCCCCCATAGGGGAGGAGGTCCAGTTTTCCGTAGAGGAAAAAATCACGCACTGAGTGTGTGATTTGTGTACTTTTATGTGGGGAACGAGTGCACTATCCTCATACACTAGCCCCACGCACTGGACCCCCCCAAAGGGGAGGGGGTCCACTTTTCCACATAGGAGAAAATCACGCACTGAGTGCGTAATCGGTGTATTTTTGTGTGGAGAACGAACGCACTACCCTCATACACTAGCCCCACGCACTGGACCCCCTCCATAGGTGTGGGGGTCCAGTTTTCCATAAAGGATGAAATCACGCACTGAGGGCGTGATCAGTGTACTTTTGTGTGGGGAACGAGTGCACTTCACTCATACACAAGTCCCATGCACTGGACCCCCCCATAGGGGTAGGGATCCAGTTTTCCATATAGGATAAAATCATGCACTGAGTGCGTGATCAGTGTACTTTCCTGTGGGGAACGAGCACACTTCCCTCGTACACTAGCCCCATGCACTGGAACCCCGCATAGGGGTGGAGATCCAGTTTTCTATATAGGATGAAATCACGCACTGAGTGCGTAATCAGTGTACCTTTGTGTGGAGAATGAGCGCACTACACTCATACACTAGCCCCACGCATTGAGCCCCCCCATAGGGGTGGGGTCGAGGTTTCCACATAGGACAAAATCACACACTAGACAGGTACACTTGAAAACCTGTGCAAAAAAAGGCCGCGATTAACCATACCTCGCTGATGCACTGAACCTTTTGCAAGACGCCAAGCCATACGACCATCTACTTGATGCACTTGAGCATAGCTAGCTCACTAAGAGTGTGCTTGACCTCAAGCAACAGGTTTACCCATATTCATTCAGAATCATGTTGAAAATCATGGTTACATTGGTGGATCGTGGTCTGATCGCCAAGCCTGATCCTGCCCTCTCATCTTAGGTCACAAATCCAAGTATCCATCACATGACGATGCTCACAACCTACCTGGTGACACCCATGATGATCGGTGGAAAGACCCGAGGAACTCTCATTGTCTTCATCAGGTTGAGAGAGAAATAAGCAAATAAGACCTTGAGGATGATGATGCAGCATTGGTCGCTGAGATCTTAAAGGCTTAGAAGTGCCTTATTCATCCTTGTGCGGTACAAATCCATGCAGGCCGAGTATGGAGTGAACACATGTCGCGGCCAACATCGCCAACAGAGGAATAACAGGTGCCAACACTCTCCCCAATGTGGTGAACGTAAGCTCCCTTGGTATGGGTCGGGCAACCATAAACCCTCTAAGCTGTAGGACAGCCACAAGGAGCGTGCGGACGGCAAGGTCACGACAGGTACCCTATCATGCTTCTATTTTAGGAAGACTGTGCACTATGGATTTGAATACCGCGAGTGCCAAAAGGATCGTGCTGGTAAGAAAAACCCATGAACAAGGAAAATGTAAGCAGGATAGGCGACAAGGAAACTGCCAGAATGGGAAGGGCGTCAATGGTGGTCGCGGAACAGCAAACCGTGGGAAGGGTTCTTGAATCACCTAGTGGCTGGTAGTGGACAGTCACTAGAAGCTATGGTTCAGAGATTCTTGGATGTTGAAAGCGCTTTCATGTCCCAGGATGATGATGTTAAGTATTTGGAATGTCTCACCAGGGCTTTGTTTTTGTTTTTTCCTGCTCTCCCATGAGTAATTACTCTCTCTCTCTCTCTCTCTCTCTCTCTCTCTTTCTCTCTC
>SZWC01011134.1:7500-24400 GCA_023375785.1 Penium margaritaceum | reverse complement strand
GTGTGTGTGTGTGTGTGTGTGTGTGTGTGTGTATGTATGTGTGTGTATATATATATGTGTGTGTGTGTGTGTGTGTGTGTGTGAGAGAGAGAGAGAGAGAGAGAGAGAGAGAGAGAGGCTCTCACGCTATGTATCTGCCATTTTACACCAAGAGTTGAAAAGTATCAATAGAACCCCCAGTCGCTTCATTATACTCCATCACAACATGCGCCGTTGACCAAGCGAAGCGAGTAGGTGCACGTGCCATGTCCCCTCGTGATTATCGCTCCGAGGCAAGGATTGCAAGGGAGAAATGTTCCCATTCTTCCTAGACACGCAAGCCCTAGGGGTTTTGGTGTACATACAAGAGGGGTAAATGCTCTCTCTTGTCAAGAGACAACACCTTTCTTTTGTTTTCTTCCCTAGCACACAAACCCCCCTGTGTTACCTTGCAAACCTAGTCAAACCCTACCAAGATTAGAATCGGGGTTTGAGGGTTTTTTTTTTGTGCGCGCTCCTTCTACACCCCGTGTCAATGGGGCCTAGAGGGTTCCCTTTCTGTGCATGGGGGGTATCGGACCCTCCATGCAAACCACACGCAACCCCCCTCCCCATCTTGAATACTAAAAAAACCTTCAAAAGAGGAGTTTCCAATTGTTCATGACGAGATTGTTGATGTCAGCATATCAACGCTGCATCCTATGCAACGTCAACATATTGGTTCTTCTTGGCATTTGTGGGTAGAATGTTGATATTCTCAAGACAGCGGGTAGGGTTTGTGTAAGATTTTTCTAACAGGACGAGTTATGTGTTTTCTGGTGGCTGATGAGTAGGGTAATCCCACGTTTGAATTCAGTGGATAATCCCTACATGAGGCATTTGTGGAATAATAGCTGGAAAAGTGCACATCACCCAGACACGGAAGAGCAGCAATAACCATTGTTGTGTCCTTGCCTTTTACACACAAGGTAAGCATCGTTTTTATGTTTTGCAAAAAATGTTTTCATAGACAGATGTGGGCTCGTCGTCACAACTTAGCTAGGAGTAAAAATGTGGTCATGGGAAACTCACTGTTGATCTTGTGCTCATCTTCTTCCGATGCGAGATGTACGTTTCTTCATGATAAATGTTGATGTTTTTTCCACTAGATTGCCTCTAGACCGTATAGAATGAGAGAAGTTGTACTTTTGTAATGTCTGAATGAGTTTGAACTTCACAGTCTTGCAACAGACCGCTGTTTCATCAGAAGGTAAACCTTGTCAATGGAAGTACACAAATCCCAAAATTGGAAGCAACAAACAGAGGATACAACACAGAAGCAGCCCAGTTGAGGGATTTGTCGTTTATAGAGTGCAGCCCCCCCTCCACATCCCATTTGTGTTCAAACAATGTAAGAATTCAACACCTTCCACCTCATCACCGACGTGAAAGATGACAAACGTGTTGTCTTTACCTTGGTGGGGTGCCACAAAAAATGCAACGGTTGTCTCTACATCGCATGTGGCCTTTTCCACTCCAAGATGCTCGCAGACCATGTCTACAACTCCAGAGACCACCTCCGCAAACTGGTCTACACGCTCCGCACATGCACACTTGGCTGCCTCCTCCTTCTCCGTTCGGCGGACTTCAAGGAACTCAAGGCAAAGCTGAACGCGAAACTCAAGCCGGGACAGTTCAGCCCGTCCGAGAGCAACCCCAGCCCCCCGTACCTCAACCCACCCTCAACGAAACCCACTTGTGTCACTAGACCAGCTGTCACAGCCATGCCATTCTAGGGGGAAGCATCGGTGATCCTGTCCTCCCTACCTCCCGGGCGCCAGAAAACCTTGCGGACGGAACAAGGCCTTGACGGATCAAAGGAAGCCCACCCCAACTCCCCAAATACGAAGCCAATAAAACAGAAGATAAAGCAGTACTCCTGCGATACCAACAAGGGAAACATTGTTTTAACGTAAACTGTAAGTCCCCAAGTCTCCCACTAGTACCCCCTCCCCCCTCCTACCTCTTGCATTTTGATACTTGTCGAGACATAGTAGTCCCCCCGCCCCCCTCCCTCCAAATCCTATACCCTAGCCCAGTTTTTTTGTCCAACAAGCCCCATCGGCTGGCCCTATCCAACCCAACACATTCCGGTATGCTCCCCTCCTCTACACTCCAAATTCAATGTGCTCCCCCCCCCTCTCCTCAAAACTAGTGGCACACCTTGTACGCGTATCCCCCCCTTTGGACAGGTTTTGTCTTCTCCAAAGCGGGCGACAACCCCTGCTACCGTACATGATGTCACTGTGGCACACCGCCCCTCCCCACAACGTTCCATGGGTGTGCTAGCAGGCTTGCAATGTGCCATGTTCTATCATTTGAGGATGGATTCAATGTATTTTATCTGGTTCATGCTGATGGTACCTATTGCTCTTTCATGCTTGATGACGATTCCAAGGTAGAAGTCAAGAGGACCCATGTCCTTCATCTCAAATCTGCTACTCATCTGCCCCTTGAGATCTTCTAGAAGCCGCGTTGAAGAAGAGCATAGAATGAGGTCATCGACGTACAAGGCGAGCAAGATTGTCCCTTTCTCGCTCTCATGAACATACATTCTAGGGTCATTGTCATAGTGCATGAAGGACTAATTAGCCATGAATGTATCCATCTCCTGGTACCAAAGTCTTGGCGATTGATTTAGCCCATAGAACACCTTTACCAATCAGCACACCTTGACCTCGGGAGCATCAACCCCCTCTGGAACCTCTATGAACACATCCTTGTTAAGTTTTCCATAAAGCAAGGCTGACTTAACATCCATTTTGTGGACCTCCATGTTCTCGGGAGCAGCAATGGCGAGCATTGGCCGGATGGAGGCGACATCACAACCACAGCAAAGGTCTCATCATACTACGCGCAAGGCCATTGAGAGAACGCTTTTCCTACCACCCGTGCATTGTACTTGTCTATCTTGCCGTCCTGTTTCATTTTTACTCTTAGCACCCACTGGGACCCCACAACGTGAGCAATGGCAGGTCTGTCCACCAGCACCCATGTCCCATTCTCCTCGATGGAGTTCACTGCAAATTGCTTCATCCCACTTCGCTTTGTTAGGCTGCATGAGTGCCTATATGATAGACGTTGGCTCCTCTTGAATCATGAATGAATACTTGAAGCCCGTCCATTCACCCCTATCTGTGTTGTAATGCTACTGAGGTACTTTGTGGCATGAACTGCTCCATGGACCTGCTAGTTGTTGCTATTGATGTAGAGGCTGGAGGTCTGCTTCATCGTTGATGATGAGAGAGGCATCCTCCTCATGGTCTGGAGGATCAGATATGTCGGAATCAGAGTCTGATTCCTCCGAGTCATCTTCATGAGCTCCTCTCCATGTTGCATCACCCAGCCCATGCCAGTTTGTCGGTGCTTCGTCTCCCTCCTCAAGGAGAGTGAGCCACTCTTCTTTTTTTTTTAGTGTTATCGAGTTAAAGAAGCTCTCCCTTACTCACAAACCTTTCATGGAAATCCACGTCTTTGCTGCGGATGACCTTCTTTGCCCCTTGGTCCCATAGTCTATAAGCTTTGTGGGTGGTGTCATAGTAAGTGAAAATACACTTTTGTGCTCTTGCATCGAGCTGTCTAGGGCACTCACCGGCGTGGATCTTGGCAAAGCCGGTGGAAACAAACACCTTGAGATGGGAGGAATCCGGCTTCCTGCTTGACCATGCTTCTTGAGGCGTCTTCAGCTGCTGTGTCTGCTTCTTCTTGCCTCTCCTTGGTAGAGTTGCTGTGGGTGTGAGGTTCACAAGATAGGTAGCAGTACATGTTGCTTCAGCCCAAAACCTAGGATGCAACTTGGCGTCAAAGAGCATGCACCTTGTCATGCCCAAGAGTGTCTGGTTCATCCTCTCTACTACGTCGTTGCTCAGAGGTGAGTAGGGAATAGTTTTCTGGTGTTCAATACCCTACAACTTGAGCCACTCCCTGCAGGCTTGGTACTCTCCCCTATTGTTTGTCCTAATGCCTTCACCTTCTTTCCACTGTTGCTCAACCATAGTGACAAAGGCTTGCAGGTTCTCCTTCACATCGCTTTTCTTTTAGAAAAGGAATATCCAGACTTTGCAGCTATTGTCATCGATGCATGTGAGGAAAAATCTGATGCCTCCATGGGACGGTATGCAAAAGGGACTACACACGTCACAATGGACGAGGTCAAGGGGTGGGAGAGCATGCATGCCATTGCGCTTGAAGGGTTTCTTTTTCACTTTGTCTTGAAGGCATGGCTTACATAAGATCTAGGCTCCCTCTGACTCATCAACTAGCTCCATCCCATGCACCAGCTCCTGCTTTCCCATGAGCACCAATGTGCAATGAGCCACGTGCCCAAAGCGCATGTGTCATAGGTTCTTGGAGGATGTGCATAGGCTAGAATTAACAGCCCTGATGGCTGCATTTGCTTGCGGGTTTGTTGCCATATCTACCACTGCCACTGTTTCTGCTGCTCCAACATGTCCTTTGTCATCCAAATCCACATCGTTTCTCTCCTCATCATCACTCTTGCCCAAAGATTGAGCTGTTGATGTTGTCGTTTTGTTTTGCAAGACGTAGAGTCCATCAACGCAAGGAACCTGTGCAAAACCCTTCTTGGTGTAGTAGGAAATGTTGATTTCCTTGGTAGGAACTATCACCGCTTCCTTTTTTGTAAAGACCACTATCATGCCATGGTAACTTACTGACAGAAAGCAGTTTGACTGTGAAGGAGGGCAAGTAGACCACCCCCTCTAGCATGAGGTTGGAGTCTCCACCGTCGACACCCACTGTGACCAGCTTCTCACCAATCCCATCAGCTGCCTCAACCTTGTTGTTGGCCATTCTGAAGTTCTTGTTGCAAGGAACTAGAGCGATGAATTCTCTCTTCTTGTAAGTGGTGTGCTCCTTTGTGCCCAAGTCAAGGCCGTAGGCTCCTGGGATGAGTATCGCCCTCCCTTTGTTGGAGGCACACTCAGCCATCAAGCTTGTGGGATTCTTCCCACCACTACCCCCTCGCCATTCATCCCCTTCTCCTCCCTCTTCCTTGTGTGCCTGGCACTCTTGAGCCCAATGTCCAGCCTTGCCACAGTTTTGGCGGTTTCTTTAGTGCTTTGCACCCCTTCCACTGTTAGTGCTATTGTTCCCCTTGTACACAGAGGAGGAGGTATTGTGGAAGGTGCCGCTACTCCGTGAGGCAAAGGCAGCCATATTTACTTCACTACTGCTATGTTGCATGGCTTCATTACGCACATACTCGGAGATGGTGGTGTAGGAATCTTGATCTTCAGTCCATCCTCCAATCACTGTGATCATGGGACCCCATCTTTCCGGCAACGTCATCACGAAAATCATGGCTTGTATATTGGATTTCAGGTCACACCCCATGCCGGCTAGCTTGTTGCAAGAGCATCTCAAATTTGTGCATAAAGGCGGAGACATCCTTCCCTTCACCAAGCCTCATGCTGATGAGGTTTTGTACAATGAAGAAATGGTTGGCAAGTGAGGAGGACTAAAACAACTTGCCGAGTTTGGCGTATGCCGTGGCTACCACTGTGCAACTACTGATGTGTGTAAGGACTAATGGTTGTATGGAGGACACACGAATGGCGAGAACCTCCTTGTTTAGCTTGACTCATGCCACAAGGTCAGCACCCTCTTCCTTTGGTTCTAGGATACTTTCGTCAAAGTATCCTAGCATATCGCTGTCATCCATGATGATCTCAAACTGCCAATTCGAGAGCAGAAACCCCTCTCCATCATTGATTCCATGGTTCCCTTGTCCCTGCCATCCCTACAACTACAACGTCTACACCTCCTGTACCTGTTGTTGATGGCGATGTACCTGTATTTGAGGCCGCTGTAGGCTGTTGGTGAGAAGAGGTAAATGTGTCCATTGGTCACATTGGTTGTTGCAAGTAGATGTAGGCTGATGTCAACTCCCAATGCGAAAAGGTGAAGATGTGTTGCATTCCCCTCGCGTTGACCTGCAAACAGAGAAGTTGGGTGAGAGCGAAGGTGCTCTCACTGCTTCTGACTTAGCGGTTGCATGCATGAAACTTCTTTAAGCAGAGGCATGGGCCCATAACCCTTTGCTAGCTACTGAGCTAACCACCTCTGGCAGAGAAGCCATGAAACCAAAAAGCTCACAAAGGTTCTTACACCTTCTTCCTTTGTTGACAAAGGTCATGCACCCCAAATCAGGCATACAATTCACCTTCAAGAGTATTAGCACTTTACATTTACATCTCAAGAAGAGCTCAAGTTGTTAATACAGAAGAGAGCATCAAGCAAGGGTTGATTGATGAGCATGCAAGAAAAATCCTTTTATAGCTGTCTATCCAGTACAAGAAATCAAAAGCACATCCTTGTGAAGTTGCGTGACCCAATCACATCACCAATAGACTTGTGTTGTGGGCTTGACACATACACATCCTAGTGTCAAGGTGACAAACAAACCATGTAGCTTCCAAGAAGCTATAGACTTTCTTTCTTGGAAGCTTCCATAACAACTAAGATGTGCATGGGGCCAGGATCAAACTCATGACCTCTCACTTGGCAAAATAAATAAAATGACCAAGTTAACCTCTCACCCACATGGTATAATCACATGTGATATCTCACAAGAGACAAGGCATAGTCGAGTCACACTACAATGGATCCATGGATCATACCTCCATAAGGGGCAGAGCATGCCTGATCCGTCATACAACACTGAACAAGAGGCAAAACATTCAACACATACCACATCACATCTCCTGGCCCAATCATCAGAGCCTCCCTCCCTTCACACCTCATCATCTCTGAGGGCTGATTCATCACACCTTGCCGCACTTCATATTACATCACCTCTCAGCTGATTCATAACACTCCCCCCCACTTCATACCACATCACCTCTCACGGTTGATTCACCACTCCCCCCTCCCACTTCCTACCACATAATCTCTCCCTGCTGATTCATCAAGTCTCCCTTCAATGCATACCACATCACCTCACTTGGCTGATTCATCACACTCCCCCCACCTCATACCACATCACCTCTGTTAGTTGATTTGTCGCATCCCTCTTCACCTCATACCACAACACCTCTACCAGATGATTTATCACTTTCCCTGTCACCTCATAATACATCATCCCTCATGGCTGATTCATCACATCCCCCTCACTTCCTACCACACTACCTCTGCCAGCTGATTCATCACATCTCCCCTCACTCCATACCACACCACCCCTCCCGGCTGATTCATCACAACCCCCATCACTTCATACCACATCACATCTCTCGGCTGAGTCACCACATCCCCCATCACTTTGTACCACACTACCCTTCCTGGCTGACTTAACACGTCCCTTTCTCACATACCACAAGACCATCACCCCCTTTCCCCACCATCCTACCCCAATCTCCCAATACAAACCCTCGACCATGCATAGAACAGCCCCCAACAAGAGCACTACATCAGTGGACACGTTACCATTACCCCTGGCCACAACCACGGCTGCTCCCCTTGTCTCCCCCTCCTCTAATGCACTTCATTTGTATGATGTCTCCCTTGTGGAGGCTCGGCCAACCACTGCACCGGCATTTCCACTACACGTGGTCAACACACAAGGCGCGCAAGGTCCAAGGCAAGAGCTTGATTCAGATCTGTCGATGCGTTATGCGGCTTTAGAAGTGGCTTGCAGCAGATATGCATGCATATGTCTCCACTCCCACCCACGCTTTTGTCTTCATTTTGCTTCCCCATGAAAAAGTTCGGTTGCCCCCGATGTGAACCGCAAGCTTTACAACTGTTACCCCAAACTCAGCACTCCCACAACATGATAATGTCACAATGTTCCACCCCAATTGAAATTGTCTGAATAACTTAGCAAAACACAAGAAATTCCAAGTCTTTCTATCACAAAATGACCCTGACATCTTAATCAAAACAGATACTCACATACAGAGCATAGACATTCTAAGTTCTCCCCTTTCAGTCTAGTTATGAATATTCTCACAAAAACTTGTTATCTTCACACGCAAGCAGCATCCTCATTGGCAAGAAGCGTAATTGTACTAGCAAAGCAACCTTCATGCAAGGCGGGAGAAGTAGCCACTGTAAGGTGCTGAGACATGACATAGAGATTCAAACTACAACTATCTATGCTCCTCCAATCCTTCCCAATGACAAGCCTTCTGGAAAACCATTCACAAAGAACTAACTACGTACCACCCTCGTATACTAGTTAGTGACTTTAAATGTGTAAGCTCAGCTATGGATCGCCTGCCACCTAATCCCTCTCAGGAACCAATCTTACAGCCTACTCTCAACTTCCACACTCTCAAAGACACGTTTAGACTCTATGATGGAACCAAACAGGAATTGACATTCCATTCTAAGGTGCGAAATTCCTTCTCACCTGTCAACAAAATTCACACCCATAAAAACCTCCCATTATCCATTGCTAGCATATCCCACAAACCACCCCCAACGTGTCTTCGTAACCACATAGCAGGGAATTGGCTCACACTACGCATTACATCACAAGGCCCAACTGCAGGCATTGGAAACTCGTGGCTCAATACATCTTCGATTCCAAAACCTTGGATCCAATCGCTCATCACAAGATCAACATCACCAACGTGGCCTGAACAAAAGAGAAGATCCATCCAATACCTTAAACAACTTAGAAACAAAAATTTGTAAGACAAAAGAAGACCATCGTCCATCTCCAACACAAGATTTTACAATACCAATAAGACCCAGCTAGTGACAAGACCCAGCCAGATTTCCTCGAAGTCATCCAGTCACTCAAGAATAAACTCAACCATTACATTCAACAAAGAGCTTAGTTCCTCTTATGTTCTACAAAGCTTCGCTAAAACATGCAAGCCACGATACCAACCTCGCTGATCTCGGACCACTTACAAAGTAGGAAATCATAGACCCTCATCCACCAACTTATTAAAGACACTAGAGAAATTGTAGAAACGGAGGAACCCTTTGCAAAGGAGGCATCCCATTCCTTTGTGCACATTTTTAAACAACCAGACCTGGTCGATGCATATGACAACTTCCTGCCACCTTGCCTCAGGAAGCGGCTCCTAACTCACATCTACCAAAAACTTAGCTTGCCCATTGAATCTATCAAAAATTTCAACACAGTTCTCTCAAAGCATCACACAAAAGCCCTAACCCTGATGCACTCCCAAGAGAATTCTACAAAGCGATCATTATTGAAGCCCACAATGCATGCTTACTCCTTAAACACTGTAGCGATATCTTCACCAACGCACATCACCAGTAGGAGCTGAGTACCTCCATCACAGTCCTTCTCCATAAAAAAGATGACCCCACCCTCCTCACACACTACAGACCAATCTCCCTCCTCAATGTAGAGTACAAAACAATCACCAAACTCTTGGCAGAATGCTAAAAACTGGCCTTCCCATTTGTGATTAACCAAGACCGATCTAGATTCATCCCTGGACATAACATACAACACACACTCATCAAAATCCAAGGCATCCACCATTTGGCAACGTTGACCAGAACATCATTGTGCTACCTCGCAGTAGATGTTGAGAAGGCATATGACTCCCTCAACCGGGACTTCCTTTTTTGCCGCACTTGCACACCTTGGACTCCCGTGGTATTTTGTTAAATGGGTAGAAGAACTTCATGCCACTAGTACTGCCCAACTACTCATCAACGGGCATTTGACCCCCTGGTGTTCGACAAGGGTGTCCCCTGGCCCCTGGCCTTTTTACTTACGCCATGGAACCCATCACCTACCTCATCCAAGAGTGCATGAGTGGAATCCAACTCACCCCACATATACGCCACACTTTCATCGGTAATGCAGATGACGCCACGATGATCATCTCATATGAACAAGATGAATATTGTACTCAGAAATTGAGAAGACTTCTACTGACTATCACAAGCATTACATGGCTTCGAGCTAACACACGCAAAACGCTCATCCTGCCCATCGGGGACCATACACCATCCCCAGCCCATGCTCCTTACTCCATCGCTGTAGGACCCGTACATATTCTGGGTATCCACGCCAATACATGGGAACCCATATTCCAACACAGCAAATATGTCATCCCCTTGTGGAATAGCGTTCGTGCCCCTCTTCAGAAAAAAATCATGGCGATCAACACCTACCTAGATCCAAAATGATCTATTGATCATTCAATCTACCACGCCCGACGGACCTCCTCAGCAATCTAGAAGCCACCATATTATAGTTCATCTCTTCTCATAAACGACTCTCTGACCCAAAAGGAACTATTTGTCTCTACTCTATATGCACAACTATCATCCCTGCCGGCCAACAAGGGCTGGGGCTAAAGTGGCACGCCACAGTGATGGCCTCCTAGGGCGTTAAATGGGTTTAGGACCTTTTCAACCCAGGAATTCTAGCTAGGAAAACACTCTTCTCTACACCCAAAAGTTCCCGAAATCCACCCATTTTCCCTCTCCCATCCAGACATCCTCTGCATACGCTCCTTCTAGTGCCACAAAAGTGGAACATTGTTTCATCACTTCCTCACCACTCAACCCAGTATAAACCCTCCAACATGATCCAAGACTAAATCACCGATGAGTAAGTGGCACACCACCGCTTTCTCCTCCATAAAAGAGGCACCCTTTTTGGCCACACACAAAACAAATGGTTCCTCCTCACGATGGGACTCTAGGTTTAACATCTCTTTTCACGACAAACTTGCAACACACTATGACCTCCGCCGACCACTGCAAAGAAAGCATTGTTGGACAATGTGGTGCACCACTTACCCTTGATATGGCAACCGGTGATTCTCAATGCACCCTCCTTCAAAGAATTTGTAAAAAACACTAAGTACATAACCCACTCCTCCCCATGTGGCCTTTCGGTCACCATCGGATACAAGTTGGATTCATCCCAAGACCCGCGGATAGGAATTCCCATGGAAATATACCCAAGCACGCGACACATCTCACCACACCCATGGCTCAAACTGTCCATTGTTGACCCATGCATACTCACCCCATTCTACTACAAGAAGGGTTGCCTAATCTCCACCCACCCAAACGTTCCATGTCAGAGGATGCAAACAGCAAATTGTTTCCCTACAAACTCAATACAAAGCTCCTCCCAGGCACACAACCTACTCCAACATATAAACTCTCATACAATCCCCTCATGCCACAACACTTGGAAACTATTCACAAAAGCTTCTCATCCTCCCCATAAACCTCCACACACAAGACACCATGCTTTGCATCTTCTTTCAACGTCTACAAGTCAACACCCACTGCAAATTCCTTCCTCCACCATAATCATTTTCCCCTAGATGTCTAGAAGAGAAAACCATTGATCATTGATTTCTCATATGTCGACACCCCCACCCCCTTGTAGAACGACTTGACACCCTATATCACACATTCTTCCCTAAAAAACAAAGCCAATACCACAGACTTACTGATTGGTCCTCTCGAGAGTTACACCCATACATTATGGGAATCATCCCCGCACACCTATTCCACCTATTCCACAAGAGAGATAGGCCTCCCCCAAAACCACCCCAATGAGCAAAGTCATCCACACCATCCCGGGATCACTGCAAGAAACTCTAATGCTAGCTTCACAGATAGTTCATGCCCGGAACAAATTCTGTTAAAAAAGGAAAGGAAAACCAATATTGCGTCGGACCTCCCATTCCTACAATGCAGAAACAAGGCAGGGTGTACCTACAATTCGTCTTGCAACCAATTTCACTTCTAATGGAGACACCCCAAGTCATAGAAGTTGTAGTTTGGGGTGTGAGGATCAATCCCGAGGCTTGTCTTGGTGTCTAGGTGACCCCCCCTTCCCTAACCATTTATGACATGGGACCGAAGAAAAAAACAACAGTAGGGTGTTGCACGCAAAGCGTGCATAGGGTTACATAGTAACCAAGAAAAAGAATATATGTTTATTTCTTGTAGAGAAACCTGACCAACCGTCTTCATTTTGGTCCACATAAGGAAGGAATTCCACGGGTTTAGCCAATTATGGAGGCTTAGAGTGCATTCCCTATCAATGCTGGCCAATCATAGATGTTTTCTGTACAAAATTTGTGAGCATTGTACTTGAATGTTTCATAAATTTTAATAGATATGTAGATTTTTCTCATGTTCAACATGTTACAAAAATCATTTTTTATGGAATGATCAAAATCACATATTGATGTCCTTAGTGTTCTTTGCCGGGATAATTTCTTTGGCAAGTTCAGCAAAAACACTGATTGTAGGGATCAGAAAAAAAATTAATGTCCATTTTCTCCTAATTGGCGTCGTTTGGCGGATTCTGTGATGTCTGCTTTATTGTTTAAGCAAAAGCCACCACCTCAACAAGGCACTACCACACATCATCCATCAAGACCAGACAGGTTTCTTCAAAGGTCGAAACATCTAACACACATTGTCCCAGCTCCATGATGTGCAACACTGGGCCATCGAGAACAAAGAGCAATTCTATTTCCTCACGGAAAACTTTGAAAAGGCATATGACATCTTAAGCAGACCATACCTAATGTACGCCATGCTTCATCTTGGCATCCCACTAGAATTCATGAAGTGGGTTCAACTGTTACATAAGAACATCACCACACGATTGCTCATCAATGGTAAACTATCCTCCCCCATCACCCTCCACTCCGGGGTCCACCAAGGGTGTCTCCTGGCACCCCTCCTCTTTATCTGTGCCATGGAACCCATCTCCGCATGTATTAAATGGCACCTTCAAGGCATCCCTTCCCTGTCTTACGACTACCCACGCTTTGTGGGATACGCGGACGACACAACCCTACTCATTCGTTCTGTCTTAGAACTCAACCAAACCCGACAAGTATTCCAAACAATCGCCAATCACATGGGCCTCAAAGTCAGTCAGTCGCCAGTAAAACAGTTATCGTCCCTATTGGACAACACACCCAAATCCCTACTCGACCGCCTTTCCCAGTTACACAAGGCCCTGTCCGCATTCAAGGAATCCATTTCCACACCACACCAACGACCGGCACAACCTGGGACCCAATCACAAGCAAGATCAAAATAGCCATCCCCATGTGGAACAAATTTCGGAGCGCACTTCGTACAAAGGTGGTCGCCATGAATTCTTACCTAAACCCCAGATTCCTCTACTACTCCTTCACTCTTGCCCCTACGCAAGAGCACCTCAACTCTTTAACCAATGCCCTCACACAATTCCTGTCATCCTACGAAGCCCGCGCAGACCCCACAAGATTTATCCATCTATACACTCACAAAACCATCATCTACCCACGAGCTGAGCAAGGCTTGGCGGTGAGTTGGCTTGCACACCTCATCCGAGCCCAAGGTGCAAAATGGGTATACGAATTCCTGAAACCTCCATGACAAAAATGGAAACAAACATTACTATATACCCAAAACCTACCCAAAAAAGGACAATTCTTCCTCTCCCACCCAACAATCCTCAATATCCGCTCCCTCCACCTGAGCTCCCGATGGAGACAACACTTTTCTTCTTTCCTCGTCACCAATCCCATCATCCTTCCCCCAAAACTTACCTGGTATGATATCTCCCTAGAACGTATTCTACGTCGCCTACAATAGAAACCTTCTAAAAAAAAACTCCCAACCTTTTGGCATACCCCCTCGAGAACGCTTTCTTCTCACCCCCAAGATACAAGGGAGACACCTTTACAACCCCCAACTCCTCTTTCGGACACTTGGTAAACCACCCACTTGGAGCCATAAAAGGGTTATTGAGGAAGTCCGACAGGACCTCCCCCTCTCTTGGGTGGCCATCATCATGAACCCCCCTCAACTCACACACATCTACAAATACCACCCCTTACGTCACGCTTCCTGCCCTCACCATTTTACCAATCAGCATCATCTGCAAACTATGACAACAAGGCCCTCAAATCTACAAGTCTGTCTGATCACAGGTCGTCTATGTGGCCACACATGGGCATAACCCCGCCCATGGTGTAGACTGCATACCAATCTATGTTGAAAAAGGGACCTTCCTCGGCACACCACACCAACCAGAAGATACAGAATCAAAAGTTGAAACCCATCCCTCCAAGACCTTTACAAAACCCTCCTCAAAATTGAAATCCCGTCTGCCACACATAAGCCCAAATGGGAGGAGAAACACCCAAACATTACATTGCAATGGCTGCACATCCAGGACAGCCTCCTCAACATCCCCCTCTGCATCTGTTTGCAAGATGTCATGTTATGCATCATCTACAGGTTTATCCAAGTAAACCACAGATCCCCCCCCCTCCCCTCATCCCCACTCTGCCCCACGATGCAATGAACCAGAAACAATCAAACAATGCTTTGTACAATGCCGAGAAATTGAACCAATAATTTAACGGCTCCGCATCATGTTCACTACCTTCTTTCCAAAAACCCCAGCCACCTTACCAAACCTTCTGATTGGACCTACCATTCCCAAAAACGAGAGAAAAACATGGAATATCACACAAGCAACCACTCTCCGGCAAGAGAGAAGGGCGCAACCAAAACACAACCCCACTCCCATCATCATCGCGACCCTACATCATAACCTACAAGAACATCTCACCCAGGCCACATTGCGACTCTCCAAGCTCCCTCCTGGTAAGAAAAAGAAAAAGCTCTAGATACAAATCCTTCACCGAAGCACTACACACCCCCTTCCTGTGCAGGGCACAAGAAGGCAGAGTACACATGAAAATACACGTCACACAGAATTTCCACCGCTGGTGGAAACACCCTGGAAATTACGAGCTGTAAAGTTGTTTGGGGGGCCGGGTTCAATACCCGGGCTTGTTTTGATGTCTAGGAGACCCTCTCGCTCCCATTGGTCACAACCACGGGACAAAAGAAAAAACAAGAGGTAGGTGTTACACGCAAAGCGTGCATAGGGTTACATAGTAACTGAGCAGAAACATTCGTATTAAAATGCCTTAAGAGAGACCAGATAACTGCCCGTAGTCTGGACCACATAATGGAAGGAGTGCCATGAGACTATAGTATAATGAAACATCCTCTTTAGCTTGTGGTTTACGAAACTACTGTGAATACCAAAAAGTAGTCCCCACCTTGTTTCATTGAAACAGTCTGACAAAGAGTTAAAATGCAACAAGGGAAAAAAATCATTGTACTTTCCACTTTGAAGATGGCAGTTCCACCTGTTTTTCCTTTCTTTGTGTGCCAATAATGAAATCACATTCACCTCAACCTGTAAAAATATTTCTAGTGGATAGTTATGTGAAGGAATAAACCAAAAACTTGAACAAGAATCCCAAAAAGAACTTCTTCTTATTCTATAAAGAATCTGGCAAAAACAGATAGAAATAGAACAAAGGAATAGGAATTTGTATGGTAGTTTGACAGTTTTATTCTGGAAAACACAAACACTAGATGATCTTTGTCCACTTTCAATGAAAACTGAAATTTCCTTGTCTTATGAAAAAGATTATAGAACATTCGTCGACCGATCTCGCTTCACTTCCCTTGTTTTATGACAATGGCAGATTTCCTTTTGTTGTTCCTGTCACTTAACTCTGTTTGAGCCCGGGTTCATGAGGCTCACTAGCTGTCCATGACGATTAGTTCCGTGAAACCGACAAGGTCGCGGCTGACGGCTAACTGCAAGGTCGCCCCCATTATTGGCCGACCATGTCTGAGACGCCCCCATTCTGAGAACAAATGGCTAGGTCGCCCCCACTTGAAAAATTTCTGGCTAGGTCGACCCCATTGTTTTATAAGTTTCCCAACTTGCCCCCATTCTGAGAGTTATGGCTACGTCGCCCCCATTAACGGGGGCGACCTAGCCAAAAGTTTCTGAAAATGGGGGCAATACGTCAATAATACTTCATCCTTACTGGGCATTCTAGCCATAACTTTTCCGGAGCACCAAAAGTGTTAGCGACCTGGCCATAACTTTTTGGAATGGGGGCGACCTAGTCATTTTTCTCAGAATGGGGGCATATCAGACATGGTGGAGCGAGAATGGGGGCGAATTAAAAAGTCGCCCCATGGCAGAGGCGGACCGACGAAGGGAGAAAACTACATTAAACTCTGCAAAACAAAGCCTCTGTCAGAATTTCTGACCAATCACGATTTGTGTAAGGGTTACTATGTAACATGAGCATACCCGTACTTGGAGGACAGCACACATGTGAGGCAGTGGGAAAGGCAGGACAATTGTTTGTGTCTCACAAGGACAAACGAGTAAGGGTATCCAGAAATCCCTGGAGCATTAGGACAGCTGATGAAAAACGCGACTGGATAGGGGAAAAAGGTAACCCAATAACCGGAGCAGTCCAAAAACTGCACCGACTTTGGCCGAACGCCACCTCGTAAAAGTGGTCGAGTTGGACGACCGCCATAAATGGCCAGTTATGATGTGAGGCATCTGAGTCCATCCAATTATTGAATCGACGTCTTAAAGTATCAAACATGCATGAAAAGCAATAGCAATCGCATCGATGGCTGTTCCATCACTGAAAAGTTGAAGTGCGAAGAATCAGACTCGACAAGGAATAAAACGTCGATGCAAGACGTGGAATCGAAACAATCGCAACGTATTGCTAAGACAATTCCTATTTCGAGGCCCCCTTAAAAAACATGAATCGTTCAAGGACGGCGGACAAAATGTCGCCCTGTGGGTCACAAAAGTAGCTACTTCTATCACCGCTCGAACTTGGAGTACAAAGATACGTCATAAACGCATCATCAAGCCTATAACCCACATAAGAACAATTTTGACACATTGACTAGGTTAAAATCAATTCAATTCTATATACAATATAAAGTTAAATACTGAAGATGAATTCATTTCTTTTTTAAGAAGTAAGTGAAACATTGATAGAACAACGATACACTTTAATCTATGAATTGTTCTAAAAAT
>SZWC01011134.1:0-2500 GCA_023375785.1 Penium margaritaceum | reverse complement strand
TATCTATATCTATATATATCTATATCTATATCTATATCGATATCGATATCTATATCTATATCTATATCTATATATATCTATATCTATATCTATATCGATATCGATATCTATATCTATATCTATATCTATATATATCTATATCTATATCTATATCGATATCGATATCTATATCTATATCTATATCTATATATATCTATATCTATATCTATATCGATATCGATATCTATATCTATATCTATATCTATATATATCTATATCTATATCTATATCGATATCGATATCTATATCTATATCTATATCTATATATATCTATATCTATATCTATATCGATATCGATATCTATATCTATATCTATATCTATATATATCTATATCTATATCTATATCGATATCGATATCTATATCTATATCTATATCTATATATATCTATATCTATATCTATATCGATATCGATATCTATATCTATATCTATATCTATATATATCTATATCTATATCTATATCGATATCGATATCTATATCTATATCTATATCTATATATATCTATATCTATATCTATATCGATATCGATATCTATATCTATATCTATATCTATATATATCTATATCTATATCTATATCGATATCGATATCTATATCTATATCTATATCTATATATATCTATATCTATATCTATATCGATATCGATATCTATATCTATATCTATATCTATATATATCTATATCTATATCTATATCGATATCGATATCTATATCTATATCTATATCTATATATATCTATATCTATATCTATATCGATATCGATATCTATATCTATATCTATATCTATATATATCTATATCTATATCTATATCGATATCGATATCTATATCTATATCTATATCTATATATATCTATATCTATATCTATATCGATATCGATATCTATATCTATATCTATATCTATATATATCTATATCTATATCTATATCGATATCGATATCTATATCTATATCTATATCTATATATATCTATATCTATATCTATATCGATATCGATATCTATATCTATATCTATATCTATATATATCTATATCTATATCTATATCGATATCGATATCTATATCTATATCTATATCTATATATATCTATATCTATATCTATATCGATATCGATATCTATATCTATATCTATATCTATATATATCTATATCTATATCTATATCGATATCGATATCTATATCTATATCTATATCTATATATATCTATATCTATATCTATATCGATATCGATATCTATATCTATATCTATATCTATATATATCTATATCTATATCTATATCGATATCGATATCTATATCTATATCTATATCTATATATATCTATATCTATATCTATATCGATATCGATATCTATATCTATATCTATATCTATATATATCTATATCTATATCTATATCGATATCGATATCTATATCTATATCTATATCTATATATATCTATATCTATATCTATATCGATATCGATATCTATATCTATATCTATATCTATATATATCTATATCTATATCTATATCGATATCGATATCTATATCTATATCTATATCTATATATATCTATATCTATATCTATATCGATATCGATATCTATATCTATATCTATATCTATATATATCTATATCTATATCTATATCGATATCGATATCTATATCTATATCTATATCTATATATATCTATATCTATATCTATATCGATATCGATATCTATATCTATATCTATATCTATATATATCTATATCTATATCTATATCGATATCGATATCTATATCTATATCTATATCTATATATATCTATATCTATATCTATATCGATATCGATATCTATATCTATATCTATATCTATATATATCTATATCTATATCTATATCGATATCGATATCTATATCTATATCTATATCTATATATATCTATATCTATATCTATATCGATATCGATATCTATATCTATATCTATATCTATATATATCTATATCTATATCTATATCGATATCGATATCTATATCTATATCTATATCTATATATATCTATATCTATATCTATATCGATATCGATATCTATATCTATATCTATATCTATATATATCTATATCTATATCTATATCGATATCGATATCTATATCTATATCTATATCTATATATATCTATATCTATATCTATATCGATATCGATATCTATATCTATATCTATATCTATATCTATATCTATATCTATATCTATATATATATCTATATCTATATCTATATCTATATCTATATCTATATCTATATCTATGTCTATGTCTATATCTATATCTAAATCTATATCTATATGTATATCTATACCTATATCTATGTATGTGTATACATCTATATCTATATCTATATCTATATCTATATCTAGTCTATATCTATATATATATCTATATCTATATCTATATCTATATCTATATCTATATCTATATCTATATCTATATCTATATCTATATCTATATCTATAT
>SZWC01011133.1:15814-68236 GCA_023375785.1 Penium margaritaceum | reverse complement strand
CCGGCAACAACATCCTAGTTGGATTGTGTGATGCCGACCTATCCAGTGATCACGCCACCAGACAGTACATCTCGGGCTATGTGTGGTTTCTCAATGGCGGCCTCATGAGGTAACGATCAAAGAAGCAATCTGTGGTGGAATCTTCCTCTATTGAAGCTGAGTACATTGTACAGAGTGAGGCCACTTGCAAAGCTGTCTGGCTCTGTTTCTTGCTGTCCAAACTTGGGTTGGACCAGCTGCTCGCTACTCCAATCAGCTGCGATAACAAGGATGCCATTATCCTTTCCAAGGACCATGTTCTCCATGAATGCACCAAACACATTGGACGCCAGTTTCACTGCGTTCCTGACGCCGTTGCCGCTGGTGCAGTTCGCATGCTCTACATTATGACAAAGCTCCAGACTGTAGACATCTTCACCAAGCCACTCTCTTCTGACTGCCGTGCTACTCTCTGCATTCGCCTTGGTCAAGTTTTGCTGCCCTCTCCTTCTCTCTTTGGATCGCCTTCTTCCATCCCCCTATACAAGGCGTTGGGATGGACAGAGACGGCTATTGGTAGTGCCGCCCTAACGTTCCGCTTCTGTGCTCCCCATATGAGACGTTTGCACTGACGTGGGACGATCCTGGCTGCAATGCCCCTCACTTCTCTCTCTCTCTCTCTCTCTCTCTCTCTCTCTCTCTCTCTCTCTCTCTTGTATTCCTCGCATGGCCTCCCGGGTTCCCCGACATTAGGCATTGATCCTGTTGGCGGTGCGCGGAGGCCCTGTGCCAGTTCCCGCCTGCTTTGGCTGCTCTCGTATCCTCCACTGCCCGCAGGACTGCTTGCATCGCCTTTGAAACCTCGCTCCTATGTGTGTGCCTTGGTCCCCACTACACGACAATCTCCACCCTTTCTCCTTGACTCCTTGAGAGTTCTTGTACTCTCCCTCCCAGACATTTTTTATTTCTGTCCGCCTGCTCTCTACCTTGGCTCTTTGTATCGAAGCCACCTACTCCAATTTTAAATTTTTACTTATTTTTCTGTTTGGATTTTCCTCGTTTGCACCATGCCATGGATAGGGTGGTACTGGGTAGCTTGGATGGTGCTTCTCTTGGACTCCTCGTATCCTGCCTAGCACAATTCCATCTAGCAGTATCCCTTTTCTTCCAGACATCTTCAATTTCTGTCCACTCTATTCTCACTAGTGGACCATCTCCGCTATTTTTGCATTCTCCCGGCCTTCATGACCTTCTGGTCTTCTAATTCCTTGCACAACAGGTGTGGGTGGAGATGAGCTGCCTTGACCATAGATCCCTGTCCTTCTGTTCTCCTCCCAGGCCGTTCATCTCCCATCCTAATCTTCCCAACCCCATTTTCCCTGTGGACTCCCTTATTGTCCACCATTGTTCCTCTTCCACCGAACTCCGTCCTGGCGCCCACAGTGGTCTGGTCTACTGCCTCCACTTGTGCGTTTTCCTATCCTTCATACCTCGGGCATTCAGTGTCCTTCATCGCGGTAGAAGATGGCGCAGGTAGAAGACCTTGGCAATGCTTCACACCTCTGCTATGTACCAAGTTCTCACCCTTTCTCTCTTTCTTGACTCGGCTCGCACGAAAGGGAAGTTCACATCCTGTCCGCGCGTCTCTGTGCCTCGTCCCCCGCTTCCCTCATCATCTTCAGTCCAACATTACATTTTCCTTCTCGTGTCCTCTATCCTCTAGCGATTGGGACACAAGGGGTGAATGCTGGAAAATCCCTATCTTTCTCATCTCTACTCTTATCACCAATCTGACCAGACTAGCGGAAAGCTCATACCAACCTTCTCTTTTCCTCCAAATTTAAGTTCCATCCAATAGTTGGATGTTGTACAGCGGATAAAAAGAGAAACATGGCATAATTTAAGCCACAACTGACAAGAACACGAAGAGTGACATACTCAGAGCGCGGTATTTGCACGGCGAAAAACGGAGGTTCGGGAGAGAGGTTACCACTCTCTCTTCCGACTCTCCTGTCTGTCATACATGGCGGAGCATGGTATGGTTGTAGGCAGGCCTCTTTGGGCGTCCCACTGATCTATCCATCCGCAGTCCTATCTGCAATGATCTACTCGTTCTACGACAACGGTGACATGGATATGGAGTGGATACATTCCAGTGTGATTTACGGAAGTCGTCACAATGGCTCTGGACGCAAGGACCGAGAGTGCGAGCACCAGCTCTTCTTGATCTCCTATGCTGACGTGGCAGTTGCGGAACAACAGGGTGGATGTCAAGGACTGAGCGACTGAGATAACAAATTATAGAGAAACAGATGGACGGTGGGTGATCACAGGGAGAGGAACAGGCTGAGTACAGCCATCAATCAACGAAGTGTGCAAGTATTGGCTCCTCTCATAATGGAAGCACCGAGGGCGCTGGGCATCCGCCAACCTTGGTTGCTTGAGACCGGCATCCGGTATGGCCATGACTACTACAGACTAGACACCAAAGTACTGGACAGTGTGAGGCTCGATGAAGAACCTCGCTGCGTTGGCCATGACTAGTACAAAAAGGTAGCTGTTTCATTTGTATATTGCTTTTTTGTACTTCACCATTTTTCAAGTAAAGTATATTGTTAGAAAGTGCAAGAGACAAGCTGTGTATTGGTGACATCAGTGTATCCTCTTAAATCACCAGTTATAGTGAAACTGTGCACCGATGGATTGAAGATCGGATGATGGAGGAGGAATATAGATATTTTTCCACCATTCCCTCCGTTGGATGCCAATATTGATGCCCCCAATTTTTCCGTGGCCTTAGTTTTCTCCGCACTGCCCTCACTCCGCGCTATCCGGAGATTGTATGACTTCCACACAGTTGCCACTAAGGTCTGATATGCTGCGGATTCCAGATACTAATTCTAATCAACAGGCAATTCTGCGGACCACTGATCTGGACGCTTGCGCCAAAACCTCACCGATGAGTGACTCTCCGCGGTCCACTTCTTGCCACACGGGAGCCCCCACCTCGTGGCCTCTCGCTCCCTTCCGCAGAACCCCGTTTTGCGGCCATGTGCAAGCAAGGGCACCACCGGCAGTTCACCACACCCCGGGCTTGGTTCTTCACGCACTTCGTTCCCCAGACCGCAGATGGAACGATGGATGCAACGGAAGACAGAGGAGCAGAGCGCGGAGCACAGGAGTGGGAGCGGGTAAATGTCTTTCATAAGCCAAGGCAGAGTACAAGATTTGTAGTAGTGATGCATGAGCAATCAAGACTGAGCTCTGCCTGTCCTACTGCTGCCCGAACCTTATCTACTTGGGACTCCACGTGGCATGTCTACACGCTAGCGGTCTCATCCCTCTCACAACATCCTTCTTTCTCCTACTTTGACTTCCACGCGGTGCGGCTATGCACCGTGGGTCTCGTCCACACACACACCCAGCACATCATCCTCTACTAGTTGTCTTCTTCATTCGCGGCTCGCTCGTGCGGACTTTGTATTCTTTCTTGAATCTTCATCTTCCACGGTGCGCCTCCATGGATTCCTCCGTAATTCCTGTTCCCGCTCGTCATGTTCATTGGTTGTCACTCCCCAGATTACTCCGTCCATCCGCTATCCATCCTACGCATTGTCAGTGTCCGCGCGTCTTGTGCTGCGGTTCAGTCCTTGATCTGTTTGCACCGTGGATCTCCCTGCCCTCGCTTCCCGCCTCTTCAGCTTCCTCCATAAGTGCTTGAGATATCCGTAGAGGGGCCACCACTTCTTCACCGCCACTGGATTTCGTGCCATCCCACGCTCAACCATGTCCGTGGGAGCTTGCGTTCCTTGCGCGGACCTCAGATCACCCAGACCTCCCCTCCGCGGATAGGCCTTCCCTGCGGAGCCTCGGCCGAAGTGTGCCTGACAGTGATGCCCCCAACCCCCCCTTTTCAAAAGACTATGTCCCAAAGTCCCTCAGTGAGTCATCCCCTTGAACTGTCTGTGGGGCCTAGGACGATTTTGTTCATGGCATGGCCTGTAGTACTTCTCCACGGTTCCTCCTTTTCGCTGGAATTTTTCCGCGCACTCATCGTGGTCAAAGAGTCGGCATCCTTCACACCGCGCCTCTATCGTGGGTGTGTTGATCAGTTTCTCGCATGAGGAGCAGTTTGGCGCGCGTTTGTACTTCCTACAGCCTGAGCAGCAGTAGATTTTCTTGCCCTCGTTGCTCCGCCCCACTTTCTCAGAACAGGACTCACGCGCAAGACCTCCGGAGTGCTCGCAGCAAAATACTGTCCCTTCGAGCCGGCCCATGCAGTTGTCTCCGATGCAGGAACGCTTGTTGGAGAACTTCCATTTGATCTTCCGCGTGTTGTTACGACAGCTGCTATTGGTCCAAATGCCCTCCTTTCTGCGCACCCTACACCGCAGGTGGCACATGGTTTTACACATTATGAGGGCCTTGCCGAACTCATTCAGGTTCTCTTCACATGCTCCGCAGGCTGGGGCCAGAGTCTTGTTGTCATAGGCCAGCGTGGCCCCTCCCTCAGTGGTTGCCATTCCCACTCACTCATGGCACTGTCCTGTCCATATTCAGCCGCCCTCACAAGGCAAGCCTTGTGGGCCAGCCTTTTGCATTGGGTGCAGTGTTCTCCTGCGCTGACAGCCTTGACACAAGTGGGGCAGTTCTCCGCGGACGCTGTGGGCGAGTCCTGCTCCTCCTAGCCCTCCGAATCCACCTCCTCCCCTTCCGCGGTCACCCGAGGTGGCTTCCAAAAACCGCGCTGTTCTTTGATCTCTCGGCAAGACTGCCCACACCTCCTTGGTCCGCTGCGTCCTCCCTTGTTTTCCCGCGACTGCTCAATGCACTT
This sequence comes from Penium margaritaceum, assembly GCA_023375785.1. Taxonomy (NCBI): domain Eukaryota; kingdom Viridiplantae; phylum Streptophyta; class Zygnematophyceae; order Desmidiales; family Peniaceae; genus Penium; species Penium margaritaceum. Next base: position 63,423 of record SZWC01011133.1, on the reverse strand, counting down.
TCCGCATATCTTTCGGTGTCAGCCTTCGCAATCTTGTACCACCCTGTCCCAGCTGTACCCACAATGGACACATGTCTTGCTCTCCCTTTCCTTCCGCGCCCGCTCCGCGGCTGCCATCCGCCCTTCCTTCTGCCACCGCCACATTGTGGCTCCTGAGACCGTGCGGGGTCCTTGCCGTGCTCTCGCCTGCCCCTTTTGTTCTTCTTCTTCTTCCTCCTCTTCTTCTGGGTCCCAGCATGTGCACGACTCCCCTCCTCCTGACTCCAGTCCGGCTCCGTCATATCCTCCCTTCTGGTGTTCTGCATCCTCCTCTCGGCCCTCATTGATGCATTTTAGGCAAGTGCGGTTTCGCCAGATGCAGCTCTTTGCCAGCCCCTGGTGTGCTGGCTGGCCACATATGCGGCAGACAACCTTCAGTAGTGGTGCCTGAGGCAAGCTTTTTCCCCGCACTACACACAGGGACCCGTGTAGGTGGCCAGTTTGCGGGGGCTCATGGGTGCACCCTTCCGTGGAGTGGCGGCGGGTACCCTTGTGGTTGGTCCTTCTCTGCGTGCTTGATATGGCCCAGTTTGTTCTGGCTGTTCTTGCTGTTCCTGCTGTTGGCCCCTCTACCCCTCCCCGTGCCTCCGCTGCCCCACTTGTATTTCCCTTGCGGAGACCTCCTGCACATCAGAGCCATCCGTTGGCTCCTCCCACTCAGGCTCTTGGCTCCACTCCTCCTCTTGCTCTGACACTTGAGCCTCGCACTGCTCCAACACCTCATCCGCCCGCCAACCTCTCAAGCCTTTGCGTTCTTCAAGCGGATGAAGCTCCTCGCCCGTCCCTCGTATGTGTGTCTGCGAGGCTGGGGGTAGTAGGATGAACTTGGTGGCCGAGTAGCTCCGCTTGCTGAACCCATCCGGTCCTTCCAGCCAAACGTGCCCCGTGTCCACGGTGGCCACGGGGTACACCTCTCGGGCTTCCTCCGCTTCACGTTTTGCGCATGGGAATGGACGGAGATAAACCTGATTTCCTTCCCTGATTGGCCCGTGGTTGAGGCGTTGGTTTGCGGTGTCGCATCCGCGCCAGGTCGAGACAGAGGCCCGGAGTCGTGCTTCGGCTTTCACTGCGGACGTCTTACGGCACCGTTCCCGGTACCACTCCTGCACTTCCTTGTCCCTCGCCGCCTCTTCCTCCGTCGCCGAGCGGCCCTTCTACTGTTAGTCTAGAGCTAGGGGCAGCCACAATGGTGCCTGTGGCATGCCTAGTGTTGCGCGCGGAACGTTGTCCAAAGAGGAGGGCGTGCGAGGAGAATGACGTGACGTGGCTGGGGGTGATGTTGATGAAGTGTGCGGTCTTTTTTAGGGTTTTCTTCCAATCGTTGCCCCCCGCGATGGCCACGGCTCGCTCCAGGATAACGTGGAGTCTCTCGAATTGGCCCTAGGACTGTGGCCAGTACCGCCTGGAGTGTACGTACTGCATGTCCCACTCTGCGAGCTCCTCACGGAACGCTCCTACAAACTTAGTGCCGTTGTCGCTGTGCACTAAGCGGCAGTCTCCGAAGCGGTATAATATTTCTTCCTGAATGAAGCGGGCTGCTTGCGAATGATTTGTCGGGAATGGCCATGACCCACATGTACTTGGTGAAGTGGTCGATTGCCGCAATCCAGTACCGCTCCCCTTGGGCGTGCCGGAGACGAGGCCCATGGAAGTCGATGATGATGCGGTCCAGAGGTTCGCCGATGGGAGCGGGTAAGAAGAGGGACATGTCCCATGGCGTGATCTTCTGGTGTCGCTCGCATGGGGCGCATTATTCCACCACCTCTTTGACCATTGCCAAGAGGCTTGGTACATGCTGGATGGGAGACAGCCGCTCCTTGAGTGCCTGAACGCCGGAGTGGTGGTGACGGTGGTAGGCCTCGATTACTGCTCTCTGCATAGTGGGCGGAGGTACCCACAAAATATGAGGCGTGGTCCGCCAGAGGCAACCGCCCTCCCATGCATTCTGCTCACAGAGACGGGCGAGGTCATCCTTCATCCGCTTGTCGTATTCCACCCCCATGTGCGTACCTAGGATTGCGTACACCTTCTGCGCATCCTCTTTCTGTTGCTCCTTGGTTGTGGCGCGGAGCAAGATGTGTGCAGCTTTCCAGATCCGCCAGTCCTGCATTTTGACTGGTCCCTTCTTTCCCGCCTTTTCCACGGTAGCTTCTCACTGCCTCTTCTTCTTCTCCTTCAGCGCCGGCATTCCCTGGGCCCGCCTTGCATCCTGCTCTGCCTTCATTGCCTGCAGGCGCCACTGGTTCTCATCATCGTAGGCGGGGGGTTCCCTATCCTAGCTGTCCGGGGCTGGGAAGAGACGTAGGATCCCCACTACATGTAGCTCCCCTTCACCCCATTGTTTCCGGAGCCCCACCTCTGGTGGTGTAGCATGCCGCCGACTCCGTACTCCGCGGATCTCAACTGTCTCCGCCTAGGGTTTCTATCCTGCCACCGCCTCAGGGAGCCGAAGCAGGCCCTGACGCTTAGCAATGGGCTGCTCTTTGTCCGGTTCTGGTGACTCACTAAGCTCAGAGATCACCATCCCCCGGTCCTTTTCCTTGCCGCGACAATCATTGTGCTTTCCCCGGCCCCTTTCTCTTCGTGAGTTGTAGCGTCGGCGCCCCCTATGAGGGGTTGCAGCTGGGCTGGGACCGAGCCGACGGACATCGGAACATTACGGAATACTTGCATGAGCAACTCCATAGCTTGGGCGGCATCCCATTGGGCTTGCACAAGCTGCGCTTTGTCGATGCTCTGAGGGGTGTTTTGGGAGGGCGGTGATGCTTACTACGCTTGGCGGCAGGCGCGCCAGTGGTGCTGTCCTCGACAGTCCGCTTCTCCTGTCCTTGTCGGCAAGATGTCGGCGGGATGTCCGCGAATGGGGCTTGTCTTTCTGTGGTTGACTCCTTCAGAGGGGTAGCCACATCACTGGCCGAGGCTGCGTGGTTTGAGGCTGCGTGTCTGCTGGCAGCCGCTGATACCGTGGCCCTGTTGGCCGCGTCCTGGAGCTTGGCTCATTTGTCCAGTAGGGCTGTTGATATGATTGGCCGAAGGGTGCTCTTCTGTGCTTCTTTTATGAATGCAGCGGCTTTTGCCTGCGTGCGTACATCTTGTACCCGCCGTTCACTTCCTTCCTGTGCCGCTCCTTACTGCTCTGCGGCCCGCTTCTCTGCCGCTTGTTCAGCTGCTACCATTGCTGCCTCCGCTACCGCTCCTTCAGCCCCAACCTTCTCCTCTGCCTTCCTTGCTACCCCCGCCGCAGCTCGTCCCATCTCCTTTGCTTTTGCAACTGCTGCCTCCATTGCTACTCCTGCCCCTGCTAGTTCTGCTTCGAGTTCCGCGACCACCTGTGTCGCAGTCGCCTCCGCCTCCTGTTTCTCTTCTTCCACCCTTTGCTGCCAAATGGCCTGCAGTTTGTCCCACGTTTGTGTGAGCTCGAGGGAGTCGCGGAGGTATTCATGAGCCTCTTTTGTTCCCATGAGTACGCAATTCTTCTCTTCTTGATACACGTCCACGGCTTCCCGGGCCCAGTGATGTGCCGCCTCCTCCGTTAGCTTAGTGACCACCTCTTTAAGTGTCTTCCACAATCCTTGTGCCACCGCAGTCACAATCCTCTGGCGTGGGGTTCCCTCCAAGGTCACCTGCCACCACGCGCTGATGGCAGCGTACCAGCTCTCGTACTGCCGCTCCGCCGCGGTGATGCTTCCCAGCTCCGTAGGTGTGTACTGGACTCCCCATCTGGATGTGACCAGCTGGATCAGATATCCCCACATCCATACCTTCGCCGTAACCTTCCTATCCAGTGCCTCCATTGTGCCCGCTGGCATTTGCTGGGCGTGATAGAGGGTGAGTGCCCGAGCGTGTTCTTGAAGAAGGTGTACATAGCGTGGGGGTGGGTCTGCGCCCTGGCTGTGGCATAGTAGGAGCCACCATTCACCGACGACGTTCACCGCGCGGTCTGGTTACTCCGAGTCAAGGAATGTTGCCACGCCCGCCATTTCACGGTCCGGCCGGAGGTAGAGGACATTGCAGAGTGCCGAGATGAGACATTCCGCACCTGCTGTTTCCAGCAGCTGATCTTGTCGTCCGCGCTGGCTCAGTGCCAGCGCAGTTTTGGCCGCACCTTTCAAGGACACTTGCCATGCGTTGTTGTAGAGTGAGTCTCCCGTTGTTGCGCTGATTGTGTGGGGAGTTCGTCCTGCATGTGCGTGATAACACTGCTGACCACATCCAGCAGCCAGTTTGCTCTGGGTTGATCTCCGTTATCACCGGAGCTCTCTTCCAGGTAGGTCCGCATGCCCTCCATAATTGTTCCCACGCTGAGTGTGGGTTGTGGTGTCCCGCTTGCCGGGTTATCTCGTGAGGCTGGTGGGGAGGAGGAGAACGCGGTCGGCGCAAAGGGACTGGTGGTGCGCCCGCCAATGCTGTCAAGGCTGGGGATGCGGAGGGACCCGGTGCCGGAGATGCTCCTGGTGATGCTACTGGTGGCCTCGCTGCTGGGTTTGCAAAAAGACCTGATGCTGGAAGTGCTCCGGATAAGGATGCTGCTGCTACTGCTGCTGAGGGTGCGGAAGGGCCTGATGCCGGAGGTGCTCCAGGTGAAGCTGCTACTACTACCGCTACTGGGGGTGCGGAAGGACCCAATGCCGGAGGTGCTCCAGTTCAAGCTGCTGCTGCTGCTGTTGTTGGGGGTGCAAAAGGGCCCCGGGGGGCCGGAGATGCCCCAGGTAATGCTGCTGTCGTGGGTGGCACGGAGTGTCTTGTGCCGGCCGTGGCTCGGTCCGTGGTCTGTCGCCGGATGGGTCGACTCGTGGTACCATCACCCCCTGTTCGAAGGCGCCGACGCCGCGCTGGAAGGACGAGCCATTGCAGAGGCTGTGCCGCGATTTGCCCCCGAGCTTCGTGTGACGCGGCGGATGAACTGAGTGCCAGAGTTGGGTGGCACGAGAACCATGAAAGAATGAACACAGATTGGTCGGGCTGAAGTAAAAAGTGGAGTGAATGATCGAACGTCGGAAACTGAAATGAGGCCAAGAATGCCGACGCCGAGCAATATATCCGCTTGGCGTGGTGCGAGCCAGTCCACCACCAGGAGCATGTCATGTGTGTGTGCATCGCACACCTGCACGGTATGCGGTACATGCACATTGGCGACCTGTATGGGGAGGGCAGCAATCTGGACGATGGGGGCATCGATGGCTCCGGTGGAGATGGAGAAGCGGAGCCGGCTGGGTTCGATGAGATGGTCGATGCGCAAGGTGTGGGCCATCTGTAGCGCGATGGTGGTGTGTGTGGCTCTGGTGTCCACGCTGGCCACAAACTTGCGGCTGCATACCCAGACGTAGCACCATGCCACGTGGACTTTGGCGGGTGGCGGTGGACCCGGGATTAGCGAAGCAGGGGCCCATACGCATGACGCGCGGCCAGCATCTTCTCGGACGCGGGAGTGTGCCGTGAGAATAACCTGGGCCACCATGCGGACGCCCGTGTTGAGGTTGAGGATGCAGGAGAGGCGGATTCCAACGGCACAGAGGGAGAGGTTGGAGGAGGAGAAGAGAGTCTGGAGACGTTCCGCAGACGCAAGAGAATGAAGGAGGAAGTCAACCAAGGGAAGATGGTGACACATGTCGAGGAGGGGGGAGGTAGAGGTAGTGGGAGGCAGCGGCGGAAGAGAGATGGCGACTGACACAGGAGGAGTATTCCGGCTCGACCGCGGCAGGGAAGAGTGAGGGGGGAGATGTGCCGCGATCTCTTCCCGCGTCCAGCCGCGGATCGTGGGGTTGAAGCGGCGGGCAAGTTGGAGGCCCGTGGCAGGGAGGGCCGGAAGGGTTTTCGCAGGGCCCAAGCAGTCAGCGGGTTCTAGTTCCGACAGGAGTTGGAGGGAATCCGTGGACTCCTCGTCTGTGAATTCACGGGCAACGCCTTCCCACTGGGGTTTGGCGTCCGCTACAAGAGGTGAATCCGCAGGCTTGTCTTGCGGATCCGCGGGGTGTGGCCCGTCCGCGCGGGGAAGGCGGCTGAGAGCATCGGCATTGCGATTAGCAAGCGCGGGCTGGTACTTGATTTTCATGTTATAACCCTACAGGAGAAGGGCCCACTTGGCCAAAATTCCCCCGTGGTTCTGGGTCGTGAGGAGCCATTGTACCGCTTGATGATTGGTGAGGACCGTGAAAGACTTGCCGTTCTTGATATAATCGCGGAAGTGTTGGATAGCCCATACCACGGCCAGGCACTCGCCCTTCACCGGTGGTTAGTTCCGCTCATCGTCAGTGAGTGCGCGGCTGGCGTATGCGATCACCTGCTGGACCGGTTCCTGGATTGACTGCGAGAGGACAGCACCCAAGCCGTCCCGCGACCTGTCCATGTTGACGGAGAAGGGGAGGTTGAAATCGGGTAACTCAAGCATGGGAGAGGTTACCAATCGATGCTTGATCTCTGCCCAAGCAGCGGTGCACTCCGATGTCTACTCAAATGGGACGTCTTGATGGGTCAGTTGCTGTAGTGGGCGGAGGATGCAGGCATGGTCGCGGACGAATTTGCGATAGAAGGAGATAAAGCCAAGGAAGGTCTCGATTTGTCCCGCTGTAGTGGGTTGACGCCATTCCTGGACGGCCTCAATCTTTGCGGGGTCCGTTTTGATGCCATCGGCGCTCATGACGAACCCTAGGAAATCCATCCCCGCGGCACCGATGGAACATTTGGCGGCTTTGAGTTTGAGATTAGCACCGCGGAGGGCAGAGAAGACGGTGGTGAGGGAGGAGAAGAGGTCCGCGAAGCTGTGGGTCGCGACCATGATGTCGTCGATGTAACAGCTCACGCTACGGATGCCGTGGAGGATGGAGTCCATTACACGTTGGAACGTGGCACTGGCATTGTGGAGGTGTTGACATGAGATCTGCCGCGCACGCAAATCTTCCGTGAGGGAGACCGAGTCATGGACTTACGTGATGGATTTGAGGTGAGTGAGGGGTGCTCTTTGGGCAAGAGGAGAGAGTCACAATTGATCCTCATGGTGGAGGGGCGGGATGGGCATCTTTCTGGGCTTGTGTGGGCTGTTTATGGGTGTGGGAAAGGCTGGAATTGTGCCTGGTGGTAGACCCACGGAATTGGGTGTTCAGTAACAATGGCTTCATATTTGGGGTTCCGCGGAAGAGGCAAAACAAGGGCAGGGGGTGTGTCTGCGGATTAGGCATCTTGGGAGGGGAAATTGGGTGACTTTGGGGTCCGCAGAAGGCCAAAAAACATGGTGCAAGGTTGAGCCGCGGATTTGGGCTATTTGGGATGCTACCGGAGCAAGTTTTGGGTACACGGAGGGCGTGAAAAAGTGCCATGATGGTCAGGAGCGGAATGGGCATGTTTGGGAGAGTGTTTTGTGGCTAAGGTGAGGAGGAAGTGCCGCGGAATGGTGCTGGGTGCCTAACCCGCGGAATTGCATTGCCAGTAACAAGGAAGGGGCAAGTTACAATGCCGCGGAAGAGGCGGAAAGTTGCCACAATGTTGACCCGCAGATTTGCCACATTTCTGATGGTGTTGGAGTCACTTGTGTAGACAAAAGGGATGCGGAAAGAGGCCTCATTGTGTATCCGCGGATTTGATGTTTAGAGGAGAGGCGTGCAAGGGCGGAACAAGAGGCACACGTGGTGCGGACAAAAGAAGGGGTCACACAAGGTGCGGAAGCGTTGTACAAGACGCGGGAAGACAACCGGACCAAGAATGGTGGGAACCACAAGGCACGAAGACCAAGAAGTGGCGGGAGGCGGCGCGACGAGCAAGGAGGAAGCAATGGTGGCACTTGCTTCGCGGATGGGGAAAAAGTAGTGGTGGTAGTGGATGTGAATGCAAGGGGGCCGCGACGCGGCGGGGAAGGGTGTAGCGGACTATATAATGGGCTTAGTTGTATCAGTGTGGTGTTGAATTGGATTCCGGCTTGTGGACTTGTGTTCAGTTGACATGAGTTAAGTCATTCAAGCTCATTACCTCACAACCTTGCCTCCCTCTCTCCTTCATCTCAACACTCTGTCACCATGGAATCCGCAAGTGAATCTGAAGACTCCGAAGATGACAAAAGGTGCTCCGCGGAACCACTCACAAGACTGGCCTGACACAAGTGAAGAGCGCGGAAGAGTGCCTAAGTGACCGCGGAAGTGGATGGTTGGCCCTTGGACAACTCTCAAGAGAGCGGAAGGAAGGATATTGGGCCTCCGCCGCGTGATTTCTGTGTCTCTGTCTTGGTTCCGCGGATTTGCCATGTTCTATGCTTTAGCGGAGTGATGGAATCCGCAAGAAGGGGGGTTGCCAAAGTGACCAAGGGGTGGGACTGCGGAATGGGCCTGTTCTAGGGGTGTAGAGGGTGCCAAATCCGCAGAAAGGGGGCTGCAAAAGTGGGCCATGTGTATATCCACGGAATTGCCATGTTAGAGACACTACGGGGAAGCTAAATCCGCAGAAGAGGGGCTGCAGAAGTGGGCCATGTGTGTATCCGCGGAATTGCCATGTCAGGGACACTATGGGGAAGCCAAATCCGCGGAATAGGGGTGTTCCGGGAGGGGGTGATGGAGTTCCGCGGAATTGCCATATCAGAGGGGTGATGTGAAGGGAGGAAAGACCACTTGTGAGTGATCAATGGTGACATTGTGTCATGGTGAATGTGGGATGAATTCCTATGGTGTGCGGAAGGAGGAGATGTGCGGAGGACAACATGGAAGGCGCGGAAGTGAAGTGACATCGCGGAGGAATGACGAGCGCGACAAAAAATGGGGTAACACTGTTGATGGTGCGGTGAGCATGGACAGTTCCTTGCTCTTCGACAAGCGAAACTACACTGCAGGCCTTCAGAAGATCAGTCTGATGGGGCTCTATGGTGAAGAGTACCGGAAGTGCAGCAGAGTACGAGGTGCAGAGCTGATTCCTTGGTGCATAGGGTTCCAGAGCGGCAGACAGGCCGAATGGAGCGGAGTTGCATGGCAAGCAGCAGCAGAGCAATATGTACAGAGCTGGTCACTTGGCTGAACCTTCATTTGCATAGGGAAACCTGAGTGTCTGATGAGGAGACCTGGAAGGAAGTCATCCTGCAGCGTGTTTGTCATTTGGTTGTGATCACCTCCATGTTGCATGTGTGTTTGCGGAAATGTTTACATAGGAGAAACTGTGCGTTGGATGTGCGTGTACCGTGGAATAGCTACGAGGCGACGCACGAGACCCGCACAGTAGTAGGAACTTCTTTCCGTGGCTCAAGTGTGACATGGAATGAATGATCTGTAAGCGACAGTGCTTGTGAGATGAGGGATGTAGGAACCATTGTGCGCTGGATGTGCGTGTACCGTGGAATAGCCGCGAGGCGACGCACGAGACCCGCACAATGAGGGATGCATTCCTTTCCGCGAGACTGCTGCCACAAGACGAGAACAACCAAAGGTCACTAATGAAGCAAGAAGAAGCTCAGAGACCTTGCTTGAGAAAAGGAGGCTGGGGCAACACTGTTGACATGAAATCTGCCGCGCACGCAAATCTTCCGCGAGGGAGACCGAGTCATGGACTTCCGCGATGGAGTTGAGGTGAGTGAGGGGTGCTCTTTGGGCAAGAGGAGAGAGTCACAATTGATCCTCATGGTGGAGGGGCGGGATGGGCATCTTTCTGGGCTTGTGTGGGCTGTTTATGGGCGTGGGGAAGGCTGGAATTGTGCCTGGTGGTAGACCCGCGGAATTGGGTGTTCAGTAACAATGGCTTCATATTTGGGGTTCTGCGGAAGAGGCAAAACGAGGGCAGGGGGTGTGTCTGCGGATTTGGCATCTTGGGAGGGGAAATTGGGTGACTTTGGGGTCTGCGGAAGGCCAAAAAACATGGTGCAAGGTTGACCAGCGGATTTGGGTTATTTGGGATGCTACCGCAGCAAGTTTTGGGTGCACGGAGGGCGTGAAAAAGTGCCATGATGGTCAGGAGCGGAATGGGCATGTTTGGGAGAGTGTTTTGTGGCTAAGGTGAGGAGGAAGTGCCGCGGAATGGTGCTGGGTGCCCAACCCGCGGAATTGCCTTGCCAGTAACAAGAAAGGGGCAAGTTACAATGCCGCGGAAGAGGCCGAAAGTTGCCACAATGTTGACCCGCGGATTTGCCACATTTCTGATGGTGTTGGAGTCACTTGCGTGGACAAAGGGGGTGCGGAAAGAGGCCTCATTGTGTATCCGTGGATTTGATGTTTAGAGGAGAGGCGTGCGAGGGCGGAACAAGAGGCACAAGTGGTGCGGACAAAGGAAGGGGTCACACAAGGTGCGGAAGTGTTGTACAAGACGCGGGAAGACAACCGGACCAAGAATGGCGGGAACCACAAGGCGCGAAGACCAAGAAGTGGCGGGAGGCGGCGCGACGAGCAAGGAGGAAGCAATGGTGGCACTTGCTTTGCGGATGGGAATAAAGTAGTGGTGGTAGTGGGTGTGAATGTAAGGGGGCCGCGACACGGCGGGGAATGGTGTAGCGGACTATATAATGGGCTTAGTTGCATCAGTGTTGAATTGGATTCGGACTTGTGGACTTGTGTTCAGTTGACATGAGTTAAGTCATTCAAGACCATTACCTCACAACCTTGCCTCCCTCTCTCCTTAATCTCAGCACTCTATCACCATGGAATCCGCAAGTGAATGTGAAGACTCTGAAGATGACAAAAGGTGTTCCGCGGAACCACTCACAAAACTGGCCTGACACAAGTGAAGAGCGCGGAAGAGTGCCCAAGTGACCGCGGAAGTGGATGGCTGGCCCTTGGACAACTCTCAAGAGAGCGGAAGGAAGGAGATTGGGCCTCCGTTGCGTTATTTCCGTGTCTCTGTCTTGGTTCCGCGGATTTGCCATGTTCTATGCTTTAGCGGAGTGATGGAATCCGCAAGAAGGGGGGTTGCCAAAGTGACCAAGGGGTGGGACTGCGGAATGGGCCTGTTGTATGGGTGTAGAGGATGCCAAATCCGCAGAAAGGAGGCTGCAAAAGTGGGCCATGTGTGTATGCGTGGAATTGCCATGCCAGGGACACTATGGGGAAGCCAAATCCGCGGAATAGGGGTGTTCCGGGAGGGGATGATGGAGTTCCGTGGAATTGCCATATCAGAGGGGTGATGTGAAGGGAGGAAAGACCACTTGTGAGTGATCAATGGTGACATTGTGTCATGGTGAATATGGGATGAAGTCCTATGGTGTGTGGAAGGAGGAGATGTGCGGAGGAAAACATGGAAGGCGCGGAAGTGAAGTGACATCACGGAGGAATGACGAGCGCGGAAAAAAATGGGGCAAACAGAGGCCGAAGGGCATGCGGGTGAAGGCGTAGAGTCCCTCGAGGGTGACAAAAGCTGTTTTGGCGATGGAGCCCTGGTGCATGGGGACGGCGTGGAAGGCTGCCTTAACGTCCAGCTTCACCAACCTTCCGCGTCCTTGCTGGCGCTCGTATATATCGACAATCAGCGGCATGGGGTATGCGTCTTCTTCCGTGACTCGGTTGAGATCGCGGAAGTCGACAGAGAAGCGCTTGGATCCGTCCAGCATGCCAAGAATAACAAGGTTGGCTCGCCATGGGCTGACGATGGGGACTCTTACACCTTGCGCTTTAAATTCCGCGAGGCCTTTGTTGATGATCTCTTCCTGATGGGGGAGGATCTGGCAGACTTTCTGCTTGATCGCGGCAGCAGCTCCGGTGTTGATGACGTGGAAGGCGTTGACGGCTCCAATGTTTGTTGCGCAGCCAGCGACTATGTCAGCAAAGGAGTCCAATAAGTCCCGAAAGTCCTGCTTCTGAGCTAGTGAGAGGCGAGGGTGCAGGATGTGGTCCCACTGCGATGGCGGAGATGGCAGTTGGCCGCGGATGGGGTAGAATTCCTCGTCGTCATCCAGGGGAAGACCCTGGCCGAATACCTGCTCCCTCTGTTGTCACACCCCAAGAAGACTTGCACGCACCCCTGGGTTTGCATGGTCTCCGGATAGTGCATGCCACTCTTAAACAGGAACCTGCTCCGCGTCAAGGTCGAGCTCCGCTGCCGGGACCTTGCTGCGCTGGGAGCGTGTGTGTGTATTCTTCTGCACCGCATCTGAGAGGGATAAGGGCGCACCGCCGGTCACTGGCACCGTTATTCAGTCACCCACAATGATGAGGGCGTACTCCTTCTTACCCGTGGTGGATGCGAGCCGTATAACGCCCAGGGAAAACAAAAGGTTGCCCTGCCGCGGAAGGAGATAATCCATGCCCAGGAGGACGTCCTAGGTCCGCGCCTGTGTGACTTGAACATCCGTGAAGAGATTCAACCTACAAGGGTAATCCCTGCACTTCTCTATCCCCGTAATCCATCCCTCCCGCAAAATTGCTGAACAGCTGGTGCGTTGGAAGGATTCGGTCTGCCCATCCGTTTAGACATAAGACGCGGACGGCCACGGTGGTGTGGGTTACACCGGTGTCAATTATGGCAAGGAACTTGCGGCCACAAATCCAGATCACATAGCGGGCAACCTCATAATGGTGGTCATCGCGGCAGGGTGGTTCGAGAGGCTGTGGCGCCCATCCCCATTTTGTTTCTTCTGTGGTTAGTCCCAGTGGAGTCCCTGCCATGACCCGTCCGGTGTTCTGGGTGCCGTGAGGTGGAGTGGTGCAAGCGAGAGAGATGCCAACGATCTGGAGGCGGTGATTGGCTCTGGTAAATTCCTCTCGGAGTCGCGGGGCCAGCTCAGGATGGAGGCGGAGGAAGTCGAAGAAATTCACATAGGTGATGGGAGTGGTGAAGAGCTTCTCCACGGGATCCGCGGAATCTGGTGCAGAAATAGTAGTTTGGGGGCCGCATGGAGTGGTCGCGGCAACTGGGTGTTTCTCCGGCGCGGGATCCGCGGCACGGTGCTTCTCAGAGGGTCGCACGGAGCGGGCAGCTATGGCCTCTTGCAGCCGGGCCTCTGCGGTTTCTGCCCTTTGCCGCAGATCACTCTGGAGTTGTGCAGCTTCTTGCAGATCCCATCCGTGGAGCTTGAGCCGTCAAGCTCGTGTGATGAGTTCCCTCTCCTCAGGCGTGGGAGTCACCTCAATGGTTTCATCCTCTGCCATGGACAGACCCAGCTTCACGTTGCTGGCACCGGCCGCAGGGTTTGGCGGCGGGTTTGGCAATATACCCTGGCCTGTTCCTTGCGCCGCCTGATCCTGCCCAGGGGCTGGGTGCGGTTGCTGTTACTGCTGTTGCTCATGCCGCTACTGCTGTTGCTGCGGACCCGGCCACATCTGGTTATAGTACTGGTACCAATGGTGGACCATGGGGTCTTGAGAGGCTAGGTCAGGGCACGGAGCTCCTCGTCGCTTCCAAGGACAGCCCAAGGCAATGTGCTCCAGGCTTTGGCAGGTGTAGCAAGCCCTTGGCTTCTGTTGCTGCGGAGGCAAGGGATGTGAGGAAGGGGGTACATGGGTCTCACGGCCTTGGTGTTGTCGTGTGGACCGCTGTCTGGTGAAGATAGCTGTGGCATCCTACACCGCCTCTTGGAGGGAATAGTAGCGACCAGCAACCATGAGGTTGCTGATCTCGTCCGGGAGTGCGCGGATGAGGTTCTGCGGCAGAACCCACCGCGGTAGGCCTTCCCCTTGTGGGTTTTTGGCCACCGACGCCCAGGTCAAGAACTGGTCCAACAATCTGCGGATGTCATTGTCCTTGCGCATGTCCTCCTTCTTGATCTCCCCCAGCGCTTCTTCCTTCGTCAAATTTTTGAAGCATTCGATGAGGTTGTTACCGAAGTCTTCGAAAGATGGGAAAGGCGCGCGTGCGTTGTACCAATCAGCTACAGCCCCTTGGAGGTGGAGTTCCACGATGGCCATACAGAGGTCAGGCGGAATCCGGCCAATGCTGGCATAGGGGGTGATTTGTTTGAGCTAGATCCAGGGATCCTCCTCTGGGGCACCCTCGAAGGAGTCCAGCAGCGGGATGTTTGCTGGCTCAGAACGGATAAACTGCAGCTGTGACACGGTTCTGCAGTTGGTCGTCGATGCTGTCACAACATTTGGCAGGGGAAGCACACGTGGGACTGCGGAGTATCCAATCAGACCAGGCTGCGTGGGTGGGGGAAGCATTTACCAGGAATAGGGTACTGCTGCAGAGGCGGTGTAAGGTATGTAGGAGAATGCCATCCCAGGGGGCGGGACTTGCATCGCATGTGCCAATGTTGCCGTCGCCTGGGACACCTAGTTCGTCTGTCTGGCGGGAATCGCAGCCGTAAAGTAGGGAGGAACCGCTGGCCAAGTGTTGGTAGCGTGGGCCGCCATTGCCCCAGCAGCGTGCTGAGCCAAATGTGTCTGTTGCGGGGGCGGATGCGGGTGGCTCTGCATCATCGGCGGTGGCAGTGGCATGAATGACGGTGCTTGGAGGTCACTCCCGCGGACACCGCTCCAACCAGCTGCATGTGAGGAAACTCCTGATGAGCAGTCATGGGTAGCTGCGGCGGCCCATTGGGCATGAGCATCTGCGGTATTGTTCCCACCTGTGTGGCACCCATGGGGTACTGGTGCTGGGTCATCCACAGGGGTGGGGTGGTAGCGGAAGGATGAATCATGTTGTCCACCTGTGCCGCATTCCCAGGCGCCTGCTGCTGATAGATCAATGGTTGAGTCACCGTTAGCGGCGGTTGCACCGTGGCTCCCTGGTGAGTGATACCTCCATTGTGATTCCCCGGCTACGGCATCGTCACAGGAGGTTGTGCCATCACTCTTGCTTCCGGTATGGGCTGCCATTGTTGTTGAGTTGGCTGATGCAGTCCAGGCGCAGGCGGTTGTGGCATTGCTCCCGCCTCTCTCATGCTCGTTATCATCTGGGATGGGTGCATGTGCTGCTGCGGTGGTGCCATTGGTGTGGTATGGTGTGGGGGCATCCCTGTCTGTGGTATGCCCGCGATTGATGGGAGAGGAGTCGTCTGTTGTGGCACTGGTCCGGATGCGGAGAGCTGTGGTGGCATCCGTGTCTGTCCGGTTCCTAGGGACTGCTGCAGTGAGGATATCGGAGGTTCTGGCAACCCCGTCATCTGGGAGGGTGGGGCTGGTTCCACTGTCGCTGCTTCTACAGATGTCAAAGGCTGACTCGCGAGAAGCTGATTCACCGGCAGTTGCACAGATCATGGTGTTTGCGAGGGCAACTGCATTCCCAGCTGCATGTCCTCTGAGTGGCTCCACTCCTTGCAGTTGGTGGGGCCATCTGCTGTTGTTGCAGGCCAGTCACAGGTAATTTTGCCGACCCATCCACCGAAACCATCCCTACCAGCTGTTGTGGCAGGTTTCTGTTCAGCGGCATCCCAGGCGCGGAGTCCGGTGATCCCGTCTTCTATAGGTGCATTGACGACTGCTGCTCATCCGCCGTTGGGACCTCGGCGGTCCCTGATTCCTCGAGGTTTTACAATAGAGTACGCGGGTGCACTGGTGAAGGCACGTGCTGTGCCGCTGTACTGCCAGTCGCCAGCGGTTGTTGCCCGCCACGACGCCAGTAGACCAATCCGCGACAGGCTCCAAGCCCCCCACCACCAGAGGATTCCTCCAGTGATGGTATAGCATTGGAGAACCATGGTGCTCCCAGATGTACCTTCTCCTGCTCCTCCTGTCCTTGCTGGTACCAGGTGGATGTGGGGCTGCCGGAGCTGTGGACGGTCTCCACCTCCACACGTTCGCCCAATGCTTCCATGGTACAACGCCTGTGCAGCTGTTATAGCCACTCGGCCACTCGTCGATGCTGGGTGAGCGGATCGGAGCCTGGTGAGGAGCTGATTGGGGCACGGGACAATGCAGGCGAGGAATCCCGGCTGCCTGCGGAAGTGGCGGCCCTGCGTGGTAGAAAGCATCGCACACGCAGTTGCTGCTGTTGCCGCCGACCGATGTCGCGATGTACGTAGGTGGCTGCCGACATCAACGACTGATCTGAAGGTCATGTGTAGTTCCGCTAAACAAAGAGCGAGGAACTGTCCACGCTTACCGCACCATGATACTGATACCCCCAATTTTGCCGCGGCATCAGTTTTCTCCGCACTGCCCTCACTCGGCGCTATCCGCAAATTGTATGACTTCCACACAGTTGCCACTGAGGTCTGATATGCTGCGGAGTCCAGATACTAATTCTTATCAACAAGTACTTCCGCGGACCACTGATCTAGACACTTGCGCAAGAACCTCACCGATGAGTGAAGCTCTGCAGTCCACTTCTTGTCACACGCGAGCCCGCCACCGCATGGCCTCCGGCTCCCTTCTACGGAACCCTGTTCTGCAGCCGTTTGCAAGCAAGGGCACTGTCAACAGTTCACCTCACCCCGGGCTTGATTCTTCACACACTTTGTTCCCCTAACTACAGATGGAACGATGGACGCAACGGAAGACAAAGGAGCAGAGCGCGGAGCACAGGAGTGGGAGAGGGTAAATGTCTTTGATAATCCAAGGCAGAGTACAAGATTCGTAGTACTGATGCATGAGCAATCAAGACTGAGCTCTGCCTATCCTACTGCTGCATGAACCTTATCTACTTCGGACTCCGCGTGGCATGTCTATATACCAGCGGTCTCATCCCTCTCACAGCATCCTTCTTTCTCCTACTTGGACTTCAACGCGGTGCGGCTATGCACTGTGGGTTTTGTCCACACACACGTGTGGCACACCGAACCTTAGTAGAAGACACGCGGTACAAACGTGTGGCACACAGAAGCAAGTAGAAGCGTGGGCATTAGTCACGTGCAGAGAAAACCCAACATAGGAAAAATAGCACATTGGGAACGGGAGGAAAGCGCGAAGAAGGTGTAGAGCTTGAGAGCTCCCTTGTCCACCCAAACGCCCCATACGGAGGGGACAAAGGAGGAGGATCGAGTGGGTGGTGAAATGCAAGAAATGCAAGGCGTAGACGATGTAAGACAGAGAGAAGAACACCGACCCTTGGGGAACCCTGCCTTCGTTCCGTTGCCTCATTTGTGGAAAACGGAAATGGGGTACGAAGGGAACAGTAGAGTAGGGAAGAAGTCACTTCCTATGCCAACACCTCATACCAGGAGCACATGAGGAAACCGCACAAGGAGAAAATAAGAAAGGATCACGAGAATGAAAGGGTGGCAGAGTGGAGTGTCAAAAGAAAGGAAAGAAAACATCTTGGACTGTGTTCCGACTTCCATAATACCAACTTCCCTCCCCAGAAGATAAAACAACAAATCCTCTATTGTTACATATAGCACCAACACTGCCTCCACCGATGCCTTGTGGAGCAACCATTTGCACCATTCCTGTTGCTGGTGGCGCCACCCTGGTTGTTCGGACGAGATTATTGGACCACGTTACACAGAATTGGCCTACTGAGCTTGTCACGAGGTCGTCATCCTGGGTGACATTGGTGGAGCAAATTGCTCACTCCATACAGCATGTANTTCCGACTTCCATAATACCAACTTCCCTCCCCAGAAGATAAAACAACAAATCCTCTATTGTTACATATAGCACCAACACTGCCTCCACCGATGCCTTGTGGAGCAACCATTTGCACCATTCCTGTTGCTGGTGGCGCCACCCTGGTTGTTCGGACGAGATTATTGGACCACGTTACACAGAATTGGCCTACTGAGCTTGTCACGAGGTCGTCATCCCGGGTGACATTGGTGGAGCAAATTGCTCACTCCATACAGCATGTAATTGAGTACTGTCTATCAAAAGGATTTCCTCATAACAAAAACGGTGGCGGAAGGAGAGGGAGATTGTGAAAAAACTCGGGGAGATAAGACAGCAACAGGGTTTGAACCGCGAGACAAGAGAGGAACTGATATAAAAAACCAGAGGCAATACTTTGAGCGAAGGGCGACAGGGTATACAAGGCATGGTCCAGTGTGCAGTGGGAGAGTCAATGCCTGAGTATGCACAGGATCCTTCTCTGGATTGGAGACCAGCTCATACCATACCAGCTCATACCATACCATACCATACCATATCATATCATACTATACCATATCATACAAAGCCATACCATACTATACCATATCAAATCATACCATACCACACCATACCATACCATACCATACCATACCATGTAATCCCATACCGTATAATATCATACCATACTATACCATATCATACCATGCCTTATCATACCATACCATACCATACCATACCATACGATACCATACCATATCATACCAAATCATATCATACCATTCTATACCATGCCAAATCATACCATACCATACCGTACCATACCATATAAAACCCTACCATATCGTACCAACCCACACCAAACCATATCAACCCATAATATGGAGCACCACACCATACCATACCATACCATACCATACCATACCATACCATACCATACCATACCATACCATACCATACCATACCATACAATACCATACCATATTATACCATACAATACCATACTATACCATACCATATCATACCATACCATACCATACCATACCATACAATACCATACCAGACCATACCATACCATACCATACCATACCATACCATACCATACCATACAATACCATACCATACCATACCATACCACACCATACCATACCATACCATACCATACCATACCATACCATACCATACCATACCATACCATACCATACCATACCATACCATACCATACCATACCATGCCATACCATATCATGCCATACCGTATCATACCGCATCATACCATACCACACCATATCATATGATATCATACATTACCATACCATACCATACCATATCATACCATACCATACCAAACCATACCATACCATACCATACCATACAATTCCAGACGATACCATACCATACCATGCCATACCATATCATTCCATACCAAACCATACCATACCATACCATACCATATGAAACCATACCACACCATACCCTACCATACCATGCCATACCATACCATACCATACCATACCATACCATACCATACCATACCATACCATACCATACCATACCATACCATACCATACCATACCATGCCATACCATACCATACCATACCATTCCACACCATACCATACCATACCATACCATACCTTACCATACCATACCATACCATACCATACCATACGATACCATACCATACCATACCATACCATACCATACCATACCATACCATACCATACCATACCATACCATACCATACCATACCATACCATGCCATACCATACCATACCATACCATTCCACACCATACCATACCATACCATACCATAACATACCCTACCATGCTGGAAAATCCCTATCTCTCTTCTTTTTTCTCTGATCACCAATCTAACCAAACCGGCTGAAAGCTCATACCACCCTCCCCCTACCATCCAAATTTCAGCTCCATCAAACAATCGGATGTTGTGCAATAAACAAGAAGAGAAACGTGGCATAGTTTATGCTACAACTGATCTGAACAGGAAAAGTGACAGACTCTAGGCTGAGAGACTTATCACGGCAAAAGACGGAGGGCCGGGGGAGAGGTCCCCACTCTCTCTCTCCCGACTCTTCAGTCTGTCCTATGTGGGAGGACAGGGTATGGATATGGACAGGCCTCTTAAGGCGACCCACCAACCCATCCAAATGTGGCCCTATCTCCTTTGCTCCACTTTTCCTTCGACAATGGTGACATGGACATGGACTGCATAGATTGCGCCCTGATTTGCCGAAGTTTACACAATGGCTCTGGACGTAAGGACTGAAAGTGCGAGCACTAGCTCCATCTTCTATGCTGACGTGGCAGCTGCAGAAGAACGAGGAAGGATGTCGAGGACCAAGAGATTGAGAGAACAGTTTAAAAAAGAAGAAAATGAATGGTGGGCAATCATAGGTAGAGCGACGGGCTGAGTTTAGCCGTTCATTGACCAAGAGTGTGAGCACTGGCTCATCTTGCGTTGACGAGTACTGAGGATGTTGGACGTCTGCAAACCTTGGTTGTTCGAGACTGGCATCTGGTACAGCAGTGACTGCCAAAGAACAGACAATGGAATACCGGACACTCCTAGACTCAATGAAACACCTTGCTACTTTGTAATTATTAGTGATTAGACTAGTACAAATAGGTAGATGTCTCATTTGTGTGTTGCTTCTTTTGGAAAGTACAAGAGACAAGTAATGTATTGGTGACACCAATGTATCCTCTTGAATCACCATAGTGTGGTATAACTGTGTTGTTTACAATCAGCAATTGTAGTGTGGAGTTCAACGTGATCCGATAGCAAGCAGGCTTACTGCTTGACATTCCTAAGACACCTATGATTATAGGAGAACACTGACTTTTCTCATTTGATATCAGAACTGAATGTGCCTTTAACAAGAGAAGTCGCCACCATGGTATTAATCACGAGCAACCGCCATCATGATCACTTCAACTTTCCTATTTCCAACGGTGATGATTATCGAGTCTTTGCTTTCAGCATGAAAGTGGTCTTTATGAACAAAGGGCTTTGGGAAGTAGTTGTTGACCCTCCAATAGATGTCGTTGACCAGGGCCACCCCGTCAAGAACCAAGGCCCTATGTCCATCTAGATGACTGGATCTGCTGGATATGCAACAAGAAGGGCCATGTTCAGCTCGACTGACACGATTCACCATAAGGCCGCAAGGACAACCACAAATATTTATAACAGAAGAAACCCCGCCCGTATCTTATGCTGCTTTCTCAAACCTTTTGGCTGATTAACCCGCTCCGCTCCGAGGGGTTGCATGCCTTGAGCCAACAAAGCAGCATCATGAGATGGACAAAGATTACATTCAACAATTAAGTTTTCTTACCACTGAAGGATCAACTGAAGGAGCTACATTCCCCTAACAGATCATTCTTAATCCTGATTCCTGTAGAATCAAGATTAAGAACGTCTTATGTTTGAGGAATTGATAATGTGTTTGGTTGACAGTGCTTAAAATATTGCAGTTGGCATCCTCGCCTGGATCATTGATTCTGGTAGTATCAAGCACATGACCTGTCGCAAGGAATGGTACACCGCCTTCACTCCGTATCCACAGTCTCGTGCAGTCCACGTTGGGTATGGTCGACTGATTCCAGCTTATGGAGGAGGCACCTTAAAGGTTCTGATTATATTGAAAGGACAGCAAGTTACACCTACTTCTGATGAACTACTGGTTGTCCTTGAACTTACAAATCACCTTCTCTTAGTTGGTGGCATCAATGACAAATGATTCAAGGTTATATTTGATGCTGATAAGAACTGCAAAGGTCTGGACACCAAGGGACACCTTGCAGATGTCGCCACTCACTCAGGACATCTCACCATTCTTAATGCAGAAGAAGTGCTATCCATCATGATCTCCAGTAAACCCGAGGAGGCCTTTGTGACTACCACCACCAATGCTGCATCAACTACTCCATCAATGTCAGCAACGGCAAATTTGTGGCATCGGCGGTTGGCCCACATCAACTGTGCAACTATGCACAAGATGGCCACCAATCAGGTTGTCTATGATCTCCCACCTGGACTAATAAAACTCTGAAGCAGCACCATGCAGAGGCTGTCTCACTAGCAAAAAACATCAAAAGCCCATCAAGACGTATGCCACTTCAAGCTCAACGAAAAAACTGGAACTCATCCATATGGACCTCTGCTGCATCAAAGAAAATTTTCTTTCAAACAAGTACTACTTCCTAGTCAGTGTTGATGACTACAGTCATTTCGTGTGGGTCAAACTCCTACATTACAATAATTAAGCTGCCGGCGTGTTCAAACATGGATTTAACAATTTGAAAACTAAGCCAACACAAAAGTTAATGAAGTACGCACTGACAACAGTGGCAAATTCATCAGCCACACTCTTTGGGCTTATTTCAACCTCAAGGAATTTTGTTGAGAGGTATGAGGAACTGTGTATTGATGCAGAATACCTTGAGGTTGAAACAAGTGCAGTTCCTTATACCTCTCAACAGAATGGCAAGGTTGAACGGACGAATCAAACACTACTGGAAAAGACATGGATGATGCTTTACAAAGCAATACTTCCATGGTTTATTGGGACAAAGCTCTTAGTGCTTCCGCCTACATCACAAAAAGGCTGCGGACCTCCAAGCTTCCTAGCAATACACATACTATATATGAAGCATGGACATGTCGCAAACTTCATCTCAAACACGTATGTATTTTTGGCAGTACATCTCATGTCTAGATGCGCCAAGAACTTGGCTCCAAATTGGAACCAAGATCTAATGCTTGTACTCTTCATGGATATGAAGATCATTGTGATATGTACAGAGTATAGGACCCAACCACACAAACTGCTACTTGATCTCATCAACCAATCTTTGATGAAACCAGATTCATCAAAATCAAGAGCCTCTCGACTACAAAGATCAACACTATCCACATCGAACAGGATCTGGAACCACTTTAAAAATTCAATATTGATCATGTTGTAGATGAACATGCACATGTTCTTCCTCTAAATGTACCACAAAAGCATGCTAATATAGATTATGGATCTGCACCAGCTTCAGCCCTGACAACCGTATCATCCAGTATTCTAAGCCTACGTAGATCTGCACGTCCGCATACTACACCGGCGTTCTTCCAACTGGCCATGGTCACCAATGCCGACAACAAGGACAAACCTACATTTGTTACACAGATTGTCGATCCCATAAGAAACAAAGACACCATGAGCCGTCCAGATGAAATATTGGCAAAAGGCAGCTCAACATGAGTTTGATCAACTTAAAAAAACAGGAAACCTAGGAACTTGTGCCGCAACCGCCAGATCAACCCATTGTTTCCTGCAAATGGGTCTTTTGCAAGAAACTCAACAATTCAGGTAAACCTAAATGCTATAAAGCATTGCTTGAAGCTTGCGGCTATAGTCAATTGCTCGTTGTCAACTACAGCAACGCATTTGCGCCTGTGGCTACGTACTCATCTACTCGCGTCATTCTATCACTCGCTGCTACTAGAAATTGGATTATGCATAGATAGATGTGAAGTGTGCCTCTCAGAATATCGACTAGAACAAGATCATCTACACGAAGTAGCCTGAAGGTTTCACCAACCCTTGCAAGGCTCGTCTAGTGTGTCCTCTGAAACGCTCCCTCTACGGACTGAAGCAGGTACCACGCTAGTGGAACTTGACGATGTATGAAATTTTCCTCGGCAAAGTTCTCACTCTTCTTCACTCTGGTCACTCCGTCTATTTTTGGACTGGCAACAAAATCTTGGGCATAGTCCTCTGTGTTGACGACCTCATCCTGTTTGGACCATCTCTCCGTCATCATCATCTTTAAATGAAAGCTATCTCAACGCTTAAAGGTAAGTGACATGGGGCCCTTGAACTACTATCTTGGCATCCAAAATCATCAGCCGGCTGGCAATGAAGAGCTTTGGTCCAACCAGGCAACCTACACTCAACGCGTTGCTGAAACGTTTCAACTTGGAGACGCCAACCCCATGGCCATTCCATTGGCTACTTAGCATGGCCTCAGCAAGATCCCTGCTTTCAATGACATTTTTGCCCCAGCTACTGCCAAGGCCTTCCCCAACATGGTAGGGTATCTAATGTATGCCTCTATGGCTACTCAACCTGGCCTTTCTTATGACGTTGGAATTCTCAGCCACAGCTATCAAAACACTATAGATGGTCACATCGTAGCTGCAAAACACAGCATCTGGTGCCTGCGCTCCACGACCAGGCCTGGCCTTTGCTACTCCACCGGCAACATCTTGCGTCGACTCTGTGATGCCGACCTGTCTTGTGATTGTCAATAATACTTTCCCAGCATGCCCTGAACTGCCTAAGTGTTCACGGCTTCTTAGTGCAAAGAGACTTCCAAGGGAGGTGTGTGCTTTGGGTCGCCACAACACCAAGTGCAGAATTCTGGAAGAATACAGATTGCGGAAACTGAGAAGTGCTGCGAATCATTAATCGTTATTTATTTTGGTAAGATTACACCAGATTCTAATAGCTTGTGATCTGAGCTTTCCAACGCATCCAAGCATGTCCAAAACAGAGCAGTATAGCCCCTGCTACGCCCATCCAAGAAATCCTTGGTGGAGCCGCCTTTGGCTGCCGCCGACGTGAGTCGTCTCCGACACGAGCCAACGACGGCTCAAAGCGCCTTTCTTTGATTGACAAGTGAAAGGGCGGCTCGACCTGGTCCAGGGGACCTCCCTGGTTGCTTCTTCTAGGACCTTGGGGTCGATGGAGCCAGTTGGAGCTGAACACGGACCACTGGCGGTGGAGTATCCCGTCAACCCGGACGGGTACCAGATTCCACCGCCTCACCACCCAAACTTTGGGTAGGGCTAACTCTCTGAATTCTCAACCAGATTGAGCAACTGAAATCTTCAAATCGCATGGCGAAATCCAAGGAGTTCAAATCTGCAATCATATTGGACATCCAACCACTCTCTAGTGGTCAGACCAGGAAAATGGCAAATGGCAACCATGGTATGGGCACTTTTTAACAATCTCCCCCGTGCACCTTCCATGCCGGATGCCTCGTGCTCATTCTTTACTCGTCCGCTCCAGCGCCTTCAAGCCCTTGCGGGCCTATCAACCCAAGCCCTGTAAGGCTGATGACATGCCGATCCTGGGGCTGCACCTCGGTCAAGCGATCTGCGAGCATGTTCTTTGTGCTGCAATGCTACAGAACAACCTGTCCCTTCTCCAACATGTCGCGCGCGTAGTGATAGCGCACGTCAATGTGCTTCGTCCTCCTGTGCTACGTCCGGTTGTTGGTCAGCGAGATGGAGCCCATGTTGTCCTCTTGAACCACCGTAGGCTCCTGCTGCGGCACGCCCACCTCCCCAAGCAATCTGCGGAGCCACTCTACTTCCTTGACCGCCCCGGCCAGAGCGACGTACTCTGTTTCCACTGTGGAGGTGGCAACGCAGTCCTGCTTCCTGGTGCACCACGAGACCCCTGCACCAGCGATGAAGAACACATAGCCAGAGGTGGACTTCCTCTTGTCCACATCGCCGGTGTAGTCTGCATCAGTGTAGCAGACCAGCCGCAAGGGGTCTGACCTCCCCTTTCCGTTGCACTTCAGGCGCGCGTGCCGTGTTGCCTGCAAGTATCGGAGGATGCGCTTCGCCGCCTGCCAATGTAGTCGCCCAGGTTTGGCCACATACATGCTCACCTGGCCCACCGCGTAGGCCAAGTCCGGCCGAGTCACCACCATGGCATACATCAGGCTTCCCACCACAGATTGGTAAGGCACCTTCGCCATGTCCTCCTTCTCTTCTGTAGTTTGCGGCGCCATTGCCGCACTCAGCTCACAGCTTGTGGATAACGGACTGCCCACTGGTTTGTAGTCCTCCATGCCGTACCGCTTCAGACCCTCGACCACGTACTTGGCCTGCCCCAGCTCAAGCGTGCGCGCCCTCCGGTTTTGCGTGATGCTCACCCCGAGGTAGTACTCCAGCTCCCCCATGTCCGTCATCTTAAATCTGCTGGTCAGCTGCTCCTTGAGCTGTTGCAAAGCCGCCACATCTGATGAACACAGGATCAGGTCGTCCACGTAGAGTGCAACAATCTGATGGAGTCCCTTGCTGCGCCGCACGTACACGCTGTAGTCTGACTCACAGCGCTTGAAGCCGAGCTCCGCCATGTAGTTGTCCATCTGCTGGTACCAACACCTCTGCGCCTGTTTTAGCCCGTACAAGGCATTCCGCAGCTTGCACACCTTGCCCTCCGGCGCATCCACCTACTCCGGCACCTCAAGGTAGATCTCCTCGTCGATGATGGCATTCAGGAATGCCATCTTGACATCCATTTGGTGGATCTCCATGTCCTTTGCGGCTGCCACCGCGAGGATCGTCCGGATGCTTGTGAACTTGGCGACGGGCGCGAACATCTCATTGTAGTGTTTGCCTTTCCGCTGCGCGTACCCCTTCACCACTAGCCACGCCTTATACTTCTACACCTTGCTGTCTTTGGTGAGCTTCACCTTGAACACGCACTTGGAGCTGATCACCTTCGCCCCCTCAAGCCGATCTACCAAGAACCAAGTGCCGTTCTCAGCAAGGGATGCAAGTTCAGATTTTATTGCTTCGCCCCACCACTGCCCGTCAGGCCGTGCAAGCGCTTCTTGCACGGTTGTCGACTCCGTTGCGACTGCCATCATGCACCGTGTCATGCCGACCCAGCGGCGCGTCCTCGCGTCATACGGCATTGCCGCATTCCGGTGCCTCCGGATGCGACGCGGTGACCTTGGCGACGGCGGCTGCTGGTCCTGCTGCAGCTCTGGTGCAACGTTGTCCTCGGGTACAGGCTCCCCCGCGTCGGCTGCTGCGTCCTTCGCTCCAGTGGCACCTGCACCTGCTGCATTGCCCTGCTGCACTCTAGCACCGTCATCCTCCGAAGACCCACCACCAACCTCTGCAGCTGCCGGCTCCTCCTCACGCTCAAGGAGTTGGAACCACTCCCCCTAGTTTGGAGAATGCGCTGCATAAATGTTGTTGCTGCTACTGCAGTAGCTTTGCTGCTCATCAAACATGACGTCGTGGCTGGTGATGACGTCCTGCGTCCGTGGATCAAATAGGCGGTACGCCTTGAGCGCACTCTCGTATCCAAAGAACGTGTACGCCTTTGCACGCGAGTCCAGTTTGGAGTCTTTTATTTGCACGGCCTGCACCAATGCGTGCGCCTTGCACCCGAATGCCTTCAGGTGTGCCACCCTTGGTTTGCGCCCGCTCCAAGCCTCCTGCGGCGTCTTCTAGCTGCCTTTCCCTTCCAGCACTGCTGTTGGGGTGAGGTTGGTGANTCAAATAGGCGGTACGCCTTGAGCGCACTCTCGTATCCAAAGAACGTGTACGCCTTTGCACGCGAGTCCAGTTTGGAGTCTTTTATTTGCACGGCCTGCACCAATGCGTGCGCCTTGCACCCGAATGCCTTCAGGTGTGCCACCCTTGGTTTGCGCCCGCTCCAAGCCTCCTGCGGCGTCTTCTAGCTGCCTTTCCCTTCCAGCACTGCTGTTGGGGTGAGGTTGGTGATGTAGAACGCCGTACTCACTGCCTCGGCCCACAGACTCCGTGGCAATTTTGCGTCCACGAGCATTGTCCGCGCCATGGTGAGTAGCGTCTGCTTCGCAAGCTCCGCCACGCCATTAGACTGAGGCGTGTACGGAGTGGTCAGCTGCCACTCAATCCCCTGCTACTTCAGCCACCCTCCGCAGCCCACATACTTGCCGCCATTGTCGCTGCGTAGCGCTCTGACCTTGCGGCCAGTCTGCCTCTCCACGGCTGCGACGTACTTCTTCAGCCGGTCCAACGCCTCGCTCTTTTGCTTCATGAAGTAGANGCCGTACTCACTGCCTCGGCCCACAGACTCCGTGGCAATTTTGCGTCCACGAGCATTGTCCGCGCCATGGTGAGTAGCGTCTGCTTCGCAAGCTCCGCCACGCCATTAGACTGAGGCGTGTACGGAGTGGTCAGCTGCCACTCAATCCCCTGCTACTTCAGCCACCCTCCGCAGCCCACATACTTGCCGCCATTGTCGCTGCGTAGCGCTCTGACCTTGCGGCCAGTCTGCCTCTCCACGGCTGCGACGTACTTCTTCAGCTGGTCCAGCGCCTCGCTCTTTCGCTTCATGAAGTAGACATAGATTTTTTTGCTGCAATCGTCGATGAAGGTGACAAAGTACTGCGTGCCCCCAATGGACGGCGTCTTGATCGGTCCGCACAAATCACTGTGCATGACCTCGAGCAGGTTCTCGGCCCGCCGTTGTCCGTCTTTAAACGGCTTGTGCTGCGCCTTGCCCACGATGCAAGGTTCACACTTGTGCTCTGCAAAACCTATTGCTGTGTCTTCCGCACCGGTGATGTTGAGGCCGCAAACCATGTCGCGCTTTGCCATCTCTTGCATGACTACGAGCAACGAGTGCCCCAATCGCCGATGCCACAGCTGCGGGTTTGCTCCCCTGCCTTTAGCGAGGTTGACAATGCGTGCTGGCGGGTGTGCTACGTCTGTTGCCGAGGGGATGACCCTGGTCTCAATGATGTAGAGGCCTCCCTCGCGATTCACCTCGAGCACAATCTCGCCACCGCCGTCCATCCGCACGACTGCACATTTCATACGGAAGAGCACTTCATACCCCTTGTCTGTGAAGCAGCTCACACTTAAAGTGTCAGCCAGGCCGGGGACATGTTGCATGTTTTGGATAACACATTGTGCCTTTTTACCACCAACCACCACCTCTACGTCCGCATCACCATGGCCGGCCGCAGGTTTGACCTTGTCGTTGGCAGTCACCATGGACTTTGCAGACTTGGTAAAGTTGATGAACCCCACCTTCTCAACTTGGGTATGCTCCTCCGCACCTGATTCGAGGCACCGCCGATTGGCGCCCTTCAGGTCCTGGTTCCTCATCCCGTTGAGGAGCGCCTTCTTGCCTTTGCCGCCTTTGCCGCCGGCCTGCACCTCCTCTTGACACTCCTTGGCCCAATGGCCCTCCTTGCCACAATTATGGCATACACCCCTCTTGGCAACCCTCTTGTTGCCGCCCTTACCACCGCCTCGCTTGCCGCCGCTGCTGCCACCTTGCGTTTTGGTGACCAGGGCAGTTCAGGATGACAAGGTCTCGCCACCGCTCTGACGGTGCACCTCGTTGCGGATGTACTCATCGACTGCGCTGTAGGTGAGTTTATTCTCCTCCCAACCTCCCAGCACGGTGATGAGAGGACCCCAACTGTTGGGTAGAGCCATGAGGAGCGCCATCCCCTACATCTTCGTGTCAATCTTCCACCCCACATAATTACATTCTGAGGCAAGAGACTCGATCTGCTGCATGGCAGAAATGACATCCTCAACCTCCTCGATCCTCACCATCAAGAGTCGCTTCATTGCGAAGATCTTGTTAGCTATGGATGTTGACTGGTGAATGGAACAGTGCTTCTTCCACGTGTTAGCTGCCAGGTCGAAGTCATGGATGTAGCCCCACTAAGATTCATGCAGCGCCGACAATAGGAGCATCAGTGCCTCCGTGTTCTTCTTCGCAAATGCCGTCTTCTCCTCGTTCGTTGCACTCGCATCTTGAACCTCTGTGCCCTTCATAAGCTCCAGCAGTCCCTTGTGTGCGAGGTAGATCTCAAAATTCCACCGCCACAGCCCAAATCCAGGGCTATCCATGTACTTTTGGATGGGCTAGGACTCTGGCTTCTGCGCCATGTTTAACTTCTGCGAAGGACAGTCTAAGAGTGCGACGGCAACGTCGCCCGGAGCGACACTCCCGTGCGTTGCGGAAGCCATGAACGTCTCCGTAGGCAGGTAAGGGCTGTGGGCTCATAACCCTTTGTCATGAATGCTTTTCCGGAGTGCCCTGAACTGCCTAAGTGTGCAAGGCTTCTTAGTGCAAAGAGACTTCCAAGGGAAGTGTGTGCTTTGGGTCGCCACAACACCAAGTGCATAATTCTAGCAGAATACAGATTGCAGAAACTGAGAAGTGCTGCAAATCATTAATCATTCATTATGTTGGTGAGATTACATCAGATTCTTATAGCCTGTGATCTGAGATTTCCGTCGCATCCAAGCACGTCCAAAACGGAGCAGTATAGCCCCTGCTACGCCCACCCAAGCAACCCTTGGTGGAGCCGCCCTTGGCTGCCGCCGACGTGAGTCGTCTGCGACATGAGCCGACGACGGCTCAAAGCGCCTTTCCTTGATTGACAAGTCAAAGGGCGGCTCGACCTGGTCCAGGGGACCTCCCTGGTTGCTTCCTCTAGGGCCTTGGGGTCAATGGAGCCAGTTGGAGCTGAACACGGACCACCGGCGGTGGAGTATCCCGTCACCCCGGACGGATACCAGATTCCATCCGCCTCACCACCCAAACTTTGGGTAGGGCCAACTCTCTGAATTTTCAACCAAATTGAGCAAATGAAAGCTCAAAATCACATGGCAAAATCAAAGGAGTCCACATCTGCAATCCGATTGGAAATCCAACAACTCTCTAGTGGTCGCACCAGGAAAACGGCAAGCGGCAACCATGGTAGGGGCACTTTTTAACAGTGATCACGCCACCAGCCAGTACACCTTGGGCTATGTGATGTTTTCTAAATGGCAGCCTCATCAGGTAACGCCCAAAGAAGCAAATTGCGGTGGCCCTGTCCTCTGTCCAAGCTGAGTACATTCCAGAGAGTGAGGCCACTCACAAAGCCGTCAGGCTCTACATGCTGCTGACCAAACTTGGATTTGACCAGCTGCCCGCTATTCCCATCAGTTTCGACAACGAGGATGCCATTGTCTTTCCAAAGACCCTGTTCTCCATGATTGTACCAAACATGTCCAATGCCAGTACCACTACGCTCGTGATGCCGTTGCCGCCGGTGCAGTTAGCATGCTCTACATTTCGATAGAGCTCAAGATTCTAGCCATCTTTACCAAGCCACTCTCTGCTGACCGCCATGTTCCCTCTGCGCTTTACTTGGTCAAGTCTCGCTACCCTCTCTTTCTCTCTTTGGGTCGCATCCTTCCACCCCTTTCATGACGCATTGGGATGGACGGAGATGGTTGTTGGTAGTGCTATCCTAGCTTTCCGCTTCCGTGTCCTCCATGTGAGATATTGGTACGGACGCAAGATGGTCCAGACTGCCATGCCCCTCTCTTCTCCCTCTTTCTTTTGTGTTCCTCGCATGGCTTCCAGGTTCCCCGACATGAGGAGTTGAACCTGGTGGCAGTACGTAGAGCCCCCACGCCAGTTCCCGCGTCCTTCTCCTACTCTCGTATCCTCTACTACCCCCATGCCCGCTCGTATCGCCTTTAAAACCTCGCTCCTACCTGTGCGCCTTGGTCCCTGCTACACGACAATCTCCACCCTTTCTCCTTGACTGTTTGACAGTTATTCTGCTCTCCCTTCCAGAAGTCTTTGCCTTCAGCCAGCCTGCTTTCTATCTTGGCTCTTTGGATCAAAGCCACCTGCTCCAATTTTGTATGTTTGACTTCTTTTTGGGTTTTTCCTCTTTAATGCCATGCTTTGGGTGGGATGGTGCTGGGAAGCTTAGGCGGTAATTCTTCCAAACTCCTCGTATCTTGCCTAGTGTAACCCCATCTGCCAATTTTCCTTTTGTTCCTTTTTGTCCGCTCTATTCTCGCTAAGGGACCATCTCTGCAATGTTTGCATTCTTCCTGTCTTCATGACCCTCCGGACTTCTAGTTCCTCTCATGACGGGTGTGGGTGGAGATGAGCTGTCTGGACCGTAGATCCCTGTCCTTCAGATCTCCTCTCAGGCCGTTCACCTCCCATCCTAGTATTTCCAACCCCATTTTCCCTCTAGACGCCCTCTTTATCTGCCGTTGTTCCCCTCCCACCGAACTCCGACCTGGCTCCCATGGTGGTCTTGTCCACTGTCTCCACATTTGTATCTTCATATGTTTCATAACTTTGGCATTCTCTGTCCTTCGTTGTGGTAGAGGATGGTGTTGGGAATAGGGCCATCCGGCTCAGTTTCAAGTCCAGAGGAGCAAGTCATAGGAAACTACCAGATGCATGATCCGATCGTCAATGTAACGGCACCATTGGCAAATTGTCTACGGTCCAAGTTTCAGGTCGATCCAACGGTCGGATCGGGAGATATAAATTTTTGAAGTTTCCGCGGTCATGGACCGCTGATGTCTGGGTGACCATGGGTGACGGCTCCATGCCTTGGTCAAGGGCAAGAGGTCCAGGGTCAAGACCTGATGGGAGAAATATCCAAAAAGGTCCTTGGTCACAGGATTGCCTTGTCAGGATGTGCTGAATAGGATAAAGGTACCTCTCCTTACTTTTTACATGACGTGAGATCCTTGTGTGCTAGCCATGGACACATGGTGATTCTCCATGAAATTGTGGGTTATGTGACTACTAGGAGTGAGCCATGAGAGCATTCTCTAGCTCTCTAGGTGGTGTGTGACTGATCAGCCTGATTGCTAGGCTGATTTCATCTCTTTTGTGAGATTGTAAACTCTAGTGTGTGAGCATTAGCCTCCATGGCTAAGTGGTGTGGCTTGTGAGAGGGCTGACGTTGTCGGAACATTTGTTGAATATCACAAGGTGACACTGCAATATATGGAATACCCGCTGTCCGGTCATCCAACTCCAAGAATCTTGGAAAAGGAAAATCACCACTGGTCTGGGTTCACGTCTGGGTCTGAACAATGTCAGCAACTGCAACAGCCACTGAAAGCAAAAAGGCGGCAATCCCAAACAATAGCTCAGCCACGTTGGCTCGGCAAGAAAGAATGGGCCATTCGGCCATCCCGCCCCAGAGCCCCAACGGACTACCCGCGACCCGGTCCAAACTACGCGACAAGACAACCTGTGAAGGCGATACTCAGAGCGCACACTCAACCGTCCTCGCGCCACACAGTGCTGACCGATGAAGCCGTTCTGCACCCAGCAGCAGCAACATCAAAGCGCCTACGGCTGCTGTACAACAACCGCCCACCCTAGCGTGTGGAGCGGCTAGTCTAGGCCTAGGAGTATCCATACTACATACTGTAGTACTCAATCTCCTTGCTTCTTTCTAATTAACCAGTTTCATCAGTTCATCGTGTTTCTCTCTCAGCCCGGGCTCTGCAATGCCCCCAGTGCTTCCCTGCCATTCTTCTCCTGCGTTCATTTCCTTAGTCACTTCATCCCTGATCAACGCTCGCACTGATCAGCACTGCGCCTACACTTTTCCGCAAACGCCCGCAAGGAGTGATAGTTTCCTACACCCTTGTTGCGTCCAGTTCCATCCCGTCCTCCTCGCCCGCACTTTGGTGCTGTGGCTTTCCAGCCCGCACCTCAGTGTTGCGACCACGCCTCTACCAAGATCTTCCTCAACGTTTGTTGCTTGCCTGCACCACATAAAGTGCTTCTGCCTCCGCTTCATGCTCGTTCCTCAGGTACTGCGACATCTCCAACAGGTCCAGCCCGCGCCTCAGGCACCACAGCTCGCCTCCCGGCTCGCCCGTACCTCGGATTGCACCCACTCAGCAGCTACTACATCAAACAATGTTCTGACATGGTATCAGAGCTGAGTGAAGGGTTCTACTTCCTTCATTGTGCCATGATATTTTACTGGCATCTAAAACGCCAAGCCGGAGTGCGCTGCCGCTGTCTCCCCAAATCCAGCTACAAAACATGAAGACACTACTAGTCCTTGACCATATACTGTCAAGTGAAGCTGTGTATGGGAGCAGTATCCCTCAGATAAGTATGATGGCTTGACTCGTCCGCAAGTCTCAAGTCTTCACAAGTCCAATTCCACAAGTCTCAACATCAGCAAACAAACTGTTTCATCAGCCACTGCCTACATCGGTCTTCCTCAGCAGCAGTCTAAGCAACAGAATTCCTGACTTCCCACCTCCTCTCAACCACTTTCTACAGCAGCAAGCATCGGCTTCACCATTGACATCAGTAGTTCAACGACCTCACCTATAGCTGCAGCAATTTTCCCACATAATCAGTTCTCAGCTGTCCAACCATATTGCTCTCACGCCTCGACCTTGCACCTGCAGCAGTATAGAAGTCCAGTTCTCTTCTCGGCTCTACTCCCTTCCATCGAAACAACAACTCTCAGAATAACAACTAGCAACAGCTTACCCTTGCAGCAGCCAAGAATTTGCAGTGGCAGCGTCAGCCTCCGTTGTTGCAAGAACTGCCTGCAATCAACTGTCCAATGCTCAAAAGGGCCGCAGTCTCCGTCTCCCTCCAATTTGAACAACATTATCTTTACAACTGTACTTTGGGCAGATCAGCATCATGCCAACACTCAATCCTTGGCAAGAACAACTCCACGATCTCCTCACAGGCAAAAGTCCCTCTCTTTGTCTCGTGCAGCCAACTCAACCACAGTAGCAATGGGCACTTCTTTGCAACACCACTGCATGCTCTGTCAAAGTCGCTGTCACATCAACAGCAACCACAAAACTCCCACATAACAACAAAAGCCAGTCATTGTCTCCACCTCTGATAGCCTTGCCAGCAACACCAACTGCAGCAGAAACAGCAACAACCTGCCTTCTGTGAAAGAAGCAACAGCCCCATCCTCCTTAACCTCTCCTCCAGCACTTGCGACAACAGCACCATCCATCCCCTCAGCAAACCCAACATCAACCACTCCTGAGCCTGTGTTTCCAACTGTTTTGTTGCCAACCATCTCTCCTCTCCAACAAGTCCTTCCACGATTTCCCTTGTCTGTTGCACCTACCGCCAAACCGGCCATCCCACGAACTACCATTGGCCCAAGATCAACCCCTTCATGCAACAGTACCAGCAACAAGGCAACTACTGTCAAACGTGCTCAATCAATGCATGTTCCCTGCATTACTGCACCATCTCCCATCACTGACCATCACAACACCTTCTGCACAGGACTCAACCACTGGACAACCACCCTTGGTGCTCTCTTTGATTGTTACCTGCTTCCACCTTTCCTACGCGACACATCAGCAGCAACTGGTGCCGCATCACTCTACATGTCAAACATCAGCCTCAACAGCTCCAAACGCCACCGAATGTCTAATCCTCTTCAACTGAGTACCATACTATGACATCAACCCGCGATCTTTACAACACCCCTCAGCCTGTCTCATCCACCTGCAGGACTTCTCCCCTTGTAGGCACACGGGCTCTCACCTCCACATCAGTCTCACCTCGTGATATTCACAGGGACTGTCAGAACATTTGTTGAATATCACAAGGTGACACTGCAATATATGGAATACCCGCTGTCCGGTCACCCAACTCCGCGATTCTTGGAAAAGGAAGATCACCTCTTGTCTGGGTTCACGTCCGGGTCCAAACACTCTCAGCAGCCGCAACAGCCACCGAAAGCAAAAAGGCGGCAACCCCAAACGACAGCCATGCCACGTCGGCTTGGCAAGAAAGAATGGGCCGTTTGGCCATCCCGTCCTAGAGCCCCAACAGAATGCCCGCGACCCGGTCCAAACTACAAGACAAGACAATAACAACCTGTGGCGGCGATACGTGGAGCGCACATTCAACCATCCTCGGGCCACATAGTGCTCACCGGCAAAGCCGTTTCGCACACAACAGCAGCAACAGCAAAGCGTATGAGGCTGTTGCACAGTTACCGCCCACCCTAGCGTGTGGAGCGGCTAGTCTAGGCCTAGGAGTATCCATAATACAGACTGCAGTACTTAATACCCTTGTATTGTTTCTTTCTAATTAACCAATTTCATCGGTTCATCATGTTTTCATCTCGGCCCGGGCTCTGCCCTGCCCCTAGTGCTTCCCTGCCATTCTTCTCGTGCGTTCATTTCCTCAGTCAGTTCATCCTTGATCAATGCTCGTACTCATCAGCACTGCGCCCACACTTGTTTGCAAATGCTCGCAAGCAGTGACAGTTTCCTGCACCCTTGCTGCGTCCAGTTCCATCCCGTCCTCTTCCCCCACACTTCCGTGCTGTGGCTTCCCAGCCCGCACCTTAGTGCTGCGACCACGCCTCTACCAAGATCTTCTTCAATGTTCGTTCCTTGCTCACACCACATCAAGTGCTTCTGCCTCCGTTTCGTACTCGTCCCTCGGGTAATGCGGCATCTCCAACAGGTCCAGCCCGCGCCTCAGGCGCTGCGGCTTGCCTCCCGGCTCGCCCGTACCTTGGACCGCATCCACTCAGGAGATACTACCTCAAACAATGTTCTGACAGACTTGCCCAAGCTCCAGCTCTATTTGTACTCCATCATTTTGAGTTATTTAACAAAACACAACTGATGCCCTTTCAATCACACATGCTCGCTGCTCCCAGGCTCCCTCTCTCCTCCAGGTCCAACATTTGGTATCAGAGCCAAGTTCTGCTAGTTTCAGCCAGCACAGGCCGTCACATTGAGAGTGATGGGTTGTGGTCAAACCTAGAACAAAGTTGACGATCGACCATGGGATATTCAAGTTCGCAAAACAAGCTTTCCAACGAGCCAAAGATCACAAAAAGCCAACGGTCTGATTGAGAGTTACGCTCAAAACAAGGTCGACCAGGGCTACACTATTCTGTACGAGTAAGACTGTTGCCTTGTCATGACCATGACTCTCTTGTTTCTTTATCAAATTGAAAAGGTGACACATGTGAATTGTAGTAATCTTGTTACGCTTTCCATTGTTGTATCAATATTTGCATTCCATCTATTGGTCTGGGAGTTTACAAGCTGGCTGATCTGAGTTGGAGTAGGAGGAGAAGCATACCCTATTTTCAAGAGGGCATCTCTTTCAAAATCCCCTGTTGATGACCCTGTTTTATGGGTCGATTGGTAAGGTTTTGAGCTGCTGGCATGTACAGTCCATTTTCTGTTAGAGAGTTTTCTAGCACAAGCAACACCATAATGAGGGGTAGCGTCGCCACCAAAGGGCAGCGTTGAGCATCACCAAGGCTAAAAATGGCAGCAACAAGCGTTGTGACAGCAACACAATCTTTGGAGAGGCTAGAGTGATGCGCCAACTTCACATTTTGGAAGACCTGTACCCGTCTCCTCCTGGAGGAGACGGGCTTGTGGGAGGTGGTGAGCAGCGACGAGTCAGCTCCACATCCGCAAGCAACAGGCATCACTGAAGTAAACGTGGTGGCCGGGGTGACGCCGCAGAAGGGTGCAGCCGGAGCAGGTTCATCTACAGCTACACTTGTGGCGTATGATGAGTGGAAGAAGAAGGACAAGCAGGCCTACTGGTTCTTTTTCAACAAAATCTCCAGCCCGTATCTTCAGTACATGAGTGACAAGGCTACTACAAAGGAGGAGAGGGACACATTGTGCAAGAAGTATGAGAGCAAGGATCCTACATTCCTCATGCTTTTCGAGGAGAAGATAGTGGCGCTGAAAAGCAGGGTGGTGAAGGGATGGAGGCATACCTCGAAAGGGCAAAGGAGTTGGCGAACTAGTTGAGAGCAGCCGGCAACCCTATGGAAGAGACGCGCTTCATCCTCCTCTTGCTGAGGGGACTGCCAACAAGCTACGACACGGTACGAGAGACGCTGAAGTGCCAACCAACTCTCAACCTCGACTTCATTTGCATACACCTGGTGCATGTGGAATAGTGGCGCAATGTAGCAGAGCGCAATGGCGGTGGCAACACTAAAGGAGCTTTTGTGGCCACAAGCTCATGCAACCAGCAGCAGCAGCAGTAGTCTGGGCAACAGAGAGGAAAGAAGAATGGCAAATGACACTACGGCCAGAAAGAGGGACACTACAAAAAGAAGTGTTTCAAGCTCAAGAGGGACCAGAAGGAGCAGCACTAGCAGCAAAAGCAGTAGTCTACACAGCAGTAGCAACAGTCGTCACAACTGCGTCTATATCAGTAGTAGCAACAGCAGACGCAAGCTGGAGTATGCCACTTTGGCAATATGAATGTGGCAAAGGAGGTGCACGACCGGCTCTTCATGGCAAAGTCTGATATGTCGCAGGTGGAGAAGGGGCATCTGGCATGGTACAAGGACTCAGGGTGCACCAAAAGTTTGACGCACCACAAGGAGTGATTCTTGCAACTGCTGTCCATTCCCCCTCACCCTATTGCCTTGGGTGATGATCGGGTGGTGTATGCTGAGGGGATTGGAATTCTGGAGATGACACTGGAGACCTCGCGTGGCATTGAGTGTTTCATAGTGTATTGTATATTCCTAATGCTGCATTCAACCTCCTCTCAGTCTCATCTCTCACCGAGACAGGAATGCGCATCGTCTTTGATAATGACTATGGCTACATCCTCAACAAGGACATTAGAGAGGAGTTGGCCAGGTCGGTGAAGGAGGGTAACATGTATTGCCTGTTGGGCGAAACTAAGATCCCGTGTGAGCAGAGTCTTACAGTAGTAATGCAGGCCAAGGATGGTGAGTTCCGGCATGCGCGCTACGACCACATCGGCATGCGCGCCTTGCAACAGCTTCAAATGAAGCAGATGGTGTATGACTTCCCCACCATCTCCAACGTCTAGCAGCAGTTGTGCATCGGCTCTTTGGAGGGGAAGCAACACCACGAGGCATTCTGTGGAACAAGAGAACGTGAAAAGGAGGTGCTGGAGCTCGTCCACTCAGATTTGTGTGGGCCAATGCAGACCCAGAGCTTTGGAAACTCTGGGTATTTCCTAACGTTTATTTACGATTTCAGCCGCAACAATGCTGGTACTTGCTTCTAAGGACCAGTGCTTTGACAAGTTCAGGGAGTTCAAGGCAATGGTGGAGAACCAGACAGGCAAGAAGATCAAGGCACTACACATCGACTACGGTGGAGAGTGCCTGAGTAAGCAGCTCTAGGACTACCTTGCAGTAGTAGGCATGAAGGCGTAGCGCACTGCGCCATACTCGTTGCAGCAGAACGGTGAAGCAGAACGCGCCAACTGCACCATCGTTGAGTCGGCGCGCTCCATGCTACACACAGCTTGACTGACCTACGATTTGTGGGCCGAAGACGAGAGCATTGCGGTCCACATCAAGAATCGCAGTCCAACTAAGGCGTTGGAGTAGATGACAGCGTACGAGGCGTGGTTCGGCAATAAGCCGAGTGTGGGTCATCTTTGTGCGCTTGATAGATTGGCACACATGCACGTGCCGGAGGAGAAGCAGCAGAAGTGGGACATAAAGAGCGTAAAGATGTTGAGGATTGGCTATGACATGGCAAACAAGGCCTATCGCCTCCACGAGAGGGATGCAAGCCATGTCATCATCTTGAGGGATGTCGTCTTCAACGAAAGTAACGTTATTGTTTTTGACATCGTCTATAAATAGGTAGCAAAACCAGTAGCTGACAAAGTAGTGGGAGCAGACACGTTCCCTGACCCTATCTCTCCATATCCTTCCTCTACTATGACAGTGGGAGGACCACTCTACTCTCCCATGTCTTATGTAGAAGGTATACTAGCCTCGTCGGTAGAAGTGGATGAAGAAGGCGATACAGCACGACTAACATCAGCAGTTGTGCTAGCAGCACCACGCTAGCCGCCCGTTAACGCTCCAGCACCAGGTCGTAGCTACCCTCTCTGAATTTGCAACAAGCCTAGTGAGCGTGGCTATTTCTGGATGCTGTAGAAACCAGAACAAATAAACATTGCAGTTGTAGCAGACTAAGATGAGCCGACATCGTACAGGAAGGAAATGGATATACCACATACAGCAAATAGGGCGCAACCCGTGCAGCAGGAGATACAGTTACAAATGGACAACGACACGTGGGAGCTGAGTGAGCAACCACCTGGACACAAGGTGATCAAGTGCAAGTGGGTGTTCGAGAATAAGCAGGGAGTAAATGGTAACCTGGAAATGTACAAGGCGAGGCTGGTCGCCAAGGGCTACTCGCAGCAGGAGGGCATCGGCTACGCATAAACGTTTGCCCTTGTTGCAACGTTTGCCTCCATGCGCACTCTCCTCTCTTATGCAGCAGCTGAGGACTTTGAGGTTCACCGCACGGATGTCAAGACGGCATTCTTGAATGGTGACCTGGAGGGGAGATCTACATGGAGCACTCGGAGGGGTTCGTCATGGATGGCCATGAGCACCTAGTTTGTAAGCTGCAGAAGTCACTATACGGCCTCAAGCAAGCGTCACGTTCTTGGAACCAGAAGTTGGATGCGGCGCTACAGTGCATGGGGTTCGAGCACAGCGAGTGTGACTACAACGTCTAACGCTGGCAGTATGGACATGAGATCCTCATGATCATTGTCTATGTGGATGACATGCTCCTCCTTTCCAACACCACGTCTGCACTATACGAGTTCAAGGAGGCCATGCAGGAGTACTTCCAAACGTCTCATCTCGGAGAGGCGTCATACTTCCTTGGCATCCAGATCACGCGTGACCGCGAATCACGTTCTCTCTTGCTTTAGCAAAGTCAAGGATGTCTTGCAGCGGTTCAGCATGGCAGTGGCGAAACCCATCGGCATGCCGCTAGAGACGCAACAGTACCTAGTGACGTTTGGTGGAGAAGCGGATGCAACTGAGCGGCAGAAGTACTATAGCGTTGTCGACAGTCTCATATACCTGATGCTGGCAACCAGGCCGGACCTTGCACAGGCTGTGAGCGCTGTGAGCCAGCACATGGCTAATCCCAGATCTGAGCACCACAAGGCAGTAAAAGGGATATTCCGCTACCTTGCTGGAACCATCAACATTGACATCACCTATAACGGCAACGACATAAGCATCATCGGCTACATAGACGTAGATTGGACTTCAAACCCTGCAGACCGCAACACCATCTCTCCACATGTGTTCCTCGTGAATGGAGGACTATCAGCTGGTGCAGCAAGAGGCAGGTGGTCGTGGCCCCTTCAAGCACAGAAGCTGAGTACATCTCTCTCAGCTTTGGAGCCAAGGAAGTAGTTCGGCTTCAGCGTCTCATGGCGGAGATGAGTGGGAGTGCAGTTTCAGTTCCCATGCGTGTCAACAACCAGCGCAAAATCGCACTCGCCAAGAACCCCGAGCATCATGCTTACACAAAACACATCAACATCGCCTATCACTTCATCAAATACATGGTGCAGGAGTGTGCTATCAAGCTGGAGTTTACTCCAACCGGCAAGCGGGTTGCTGATTTCTGCACCAAGCCAGTGACACGTGAGAAGCAGCCGTTGTGCATGAAGGCATGTAGACTAAGCCCACTCTGACTGTGACAAGATGGGAGATTGTTGGGAATAGGGCCATCCGGCTCAATTTCAGGTCCACAGGAGCAAGTTATATGAAACTACCAGATGCCTGCTCCAATCATCAATGTAACGTCATCATTGGAAAAATTAAGCAGTAAATTGTCTACAATCCACGTTTAAGGTTGATCCAATGGTCGGATCGGGAGATATGGATTTACGAAGTTTCCGGGGTCATGGACCGCCGATGTTTGGGTGACCATGGGTGACGGCTCCATGCCTTAGCCTGTGAAAGGAAAAAGGGCANCATCAATGTAACGTCATCATTGGAAAAATTAAGCAGTAAATTGTCTACAATCCACGTTTAAGGTTGATCCAATGGTCGGATCGGGAGATATGGATTTACGAAGTTTCCGGGGTCATGGACCGCCGATGTTTGGGTGACCATGGGTGACGGCTCCATGCCTTAGCCTGTGAAAGGAAAAAGGGCAAGCGGTCCAGGGCCAATACCTGATATCCAAAGGGTCCTTGGTCTTATGATTACATTGTCAGAGTGTGCTGAAGAGGATAAAATTACCTTTCCTTACTTTTTAGGTGAGGTGAGATCCTTGTATGCTAGCCATGGACACATGGCAATTCTCCATGCGATTGTGGGTTATGTGACCACTAGGAGTGAGCCATGAGAGCATTCTCTAGCTCTCTAAGTGGTGTGTAACTGGTCAGCCTGATTGCTAGGCTTATTTCCTCTCTTGTGTGAGATTGTGAACTATAGTGTGTGAGCCTTAGCCTCCATGGCTAAGTTGTGTGGCTTCTGAGAGGGCTAACTTGGCCAAGCTCTAGCTTTATATGTACTCCATCATTTTGAGTGATTTAACAAAACATTCATCAGCATAACTAATGCCCTCTCCGTCCCACATGCTCACTCCTCCAAGGCTCCATCACTCCTCACGGTCCAACAGATGGCACTGGCACACAACCACATTAATGCTTCACTCCTCTACTGTCTACCAGGTCTTCACCCTTTCTCTCTTGCTCACCTCGGCTTGCACGAAAGGGAAGTTCACGTCCTATCCGTGCTTCTCGGTGCCTTGTCTCCCGCTTTCGTCATCATGTTCAGTCCGAGTGGACATTTTCCTTCTTGTATCCTCTCTCATATGGACATTGGGACACAAGGGGTGAATGTTGGATAATTATTATCTCTCTGATATCTTCTCTAATCGCCAATCTGACCATACTGGCAAAAAGCTCAGTCCACCCCTATCTTACCCTCGAAGTTTAAGCTCCATCCAACGGTCAGATGTTGTGCACGGACAAAAAGAGAAACATGGCATAATTTATGCCACAACTCATAAGATCGGGAAACGTGTGTTTGAAATATAATCTGACTAGGCAGACCCCTCAGAAATTAGATGAGCTCGCAATAAAGGTTCAGGTTCTCGTCCGAACCAACTTGACCAACGACTCTCGGAAAATTACCCGTTGAGACCAAACGGTCAAGAGATCCTCTAATAAAGTGACATGTGTCACCCGCGTTTGGCTAGCAAGAAGAAGCCATTGCATAGGAACTTTTGTTCTGTTCTACCCATTTGTACTGTGGATGTTCATTCCCTCGATCTTAACCAGAACACTTCTTCTCGTCCTGTTCCCTTTGGTTCCGCGGCTTTGCCGGCGTGTCCTCGCTCTGCTCGCACCTCGCCCATCTCACCTTCTCTAGCCACTCACAGCTTGATCTCCTTGCTTTGTCACTCTCACTCCTTTACTCAGTCCCTGCGGACCCATCACTCTCCTTGCTCTCACTTTCTCTCACCAATTGCCGTCTACCTCGCATCTCCTGTATCACGCCTTCCCGCAAAGCTCTACGACTAACTCCTCGGGACCGCTCTCGCCTCCGTCAGCTAGCTGACATACTCGTGCATGTTCCGATGCTTTTGCCTACTTTTGCTGTTGTTGTCTCCGCTTT
This sequence comes from Penium margaritaceum, assembly GCA_023375785.1. Lineage (NCBI taxonomy): Eukaryota > Viridiplantae > Streptophyta > Zygnematophyceae > Desmidiales > Peniaceae > Penium > Penium margaritaceum. The sequence goes on along the minus strand of SZWC01011133.1, from coordinate 20,976 downwards.
TGCATTATTTTGACATGGTATCAGGGCATCAGAGGACACTACCCGGTGCCCCGTGACCTAGTCATCGCTTCACCGTCTTTACTGCACTCCTCTCTCCAGCATTCCTCTTCCACTACCACCGCAACTTCGCGCTCTTTGGTTTCGTCAATAGCTGGCATCAGCAGCCTCGCCTGGATTCCTTCTCACGCTCCAGTGACGACTCATTCTCCTGATCAAACATTGCGCCCATCTTGCGCCCATGGTCAAGAAACCAGGAATTTGTCAACAACAACCGCAAGCAGCTCTTGAGCCACAGTCTGCTGATATCTTTGTGGAAGTTCCCCGCCACTCGCCACCTGTCGTATCTTATCATCTTAGCCTCCTCAAGTGCTTCCGCCATCCTCACACTCTTCATTGGCCTCATCCGCTCCATCCGCCTCATCTACCTCAACTCTTCAACATTTATCGCCTCGAACCGCCCTCTCGCACTGCCTTGGTTCACCGTGAGCAATAGCAAACTGTCCTTCTCCATTGGGATATCGACCACCACCAGTCTTTCTGCCTGTCGGTCTCGGGCCAACTGGGGAATAAGCCGTCACCCTCCCGACGTCCACGGACCGGCATCACTGTCCATCTCACAACTTGCCCTACTGCAGCCGACTTCCTCTTGCTTTCAGGATATCGGACATCACCAGTCTTCTTGCCCGTCGGTCTCAAGCCAAATGAGGAACAAGCCGTCACTCTCCTGACAACTAAGGAACTGGTTGCCTCGCCCGCGCCCACTACCTCTTCTTTCATCACTGCGTACTAAGCCCCCTTTACCGCTCCGCCATCCAGGTAATGCCATTGCTTCTCCATCGCTCTGGCTGATACATTGTCATCATCTCCAGCCTCTTCACCATCCGTTTGTGCACATTCTCTTCATCTTCTGCTCGCATTCATCACTTCTTTGAGTCCATCATCACATCAGCCTCATCACAGCTTCCTCTGCCTTGTCAAGCCACCTCCGCATCAGCTCCATCTGTTCCTTCATCATCAGCATCGTTCCACAGCACACGTGATTTCGCCCCTGCACCCACTCTGTCGTCAATTGCTCCTCCGCCATCTTTCATTTCTGTCATCCGCTCGGCACAAGGATCCGCCCGGTCGCATTGTCTGTTCCGTGAGGATCTGCACCCACGTCAAACCTTCGTAGCGCACGTGGTTTTGGCTCTGCGCCCACTTCCTTGTCATAAGTTTCTGCCTCCTCAGCAATCATCAACATGTGCTGCCAGCACAAGGATCTGCATGAGCTAGTTGCCCACTCTGCAGCAGCCTGCACCAATGCCACTAGCTAATTTCTCGCGACGCGTTGGCAACCGCCTTCCCCTTGCCACATTCTATTCCCCTATTTTGCAGCACATGTGGTTTTGTCCCTGTGCCCATTCCGCCATCAATCGCTCCTCCAGCATCATCCGTTTTCATCTGCTTGGCACATGGATCCATCCGGTCGCATCGCCCATTTTGCGACGACCTGTGCCCACGCCAAACCTTCCGCGTCTTTCTGTAGCGCGCTTGGTCTTGCTACATTGTCCATTCTATGATCCTCTGCTCCTCCGCCTCCGCATAGTTCTCCGATTGGCACAAAGCTCCACCCTTGCACTCACTAGTTTCAGTCTTGAAAAAACAAAACTTCCTCCTCAACACCACCAGCAGCACCACCCACTCCTCCTCACAATAGTCTCTACTCATCCTTCTTCTCAGGACAAGTCAAACTTGCAACTTCAAGACTCTGCTGAACTCTCGTTTTGACCTCTCGTTTGTTGTTGGCCTCCTCGGTCAAGGCTGTCAATGCCCTACTGCTGCTCACATCAGGCGTAGCATTTGCTACCTCCGCGGATCTCCGTCTCTTGCTATCCGCTACTCCACTGGGAACAACGTTCTCCAGGGCTTCTGTGATGCTGATCTCTTTGGTGATCACACCACAAGCCACTCTACCTTTGGGTATGTTTATCTCCTCAATGGTGGACACGTCTGCTTGCGCTGCAGAAAGCAATCTGTGGTCACTCTGTCCTTTACGGAGGCTGAATACATCGCTGAAAGCGAATGCACAAGAGAGGCGGTTTGGCTTTTCATGCTTGTGAGCGAGCTTGGGTTTGACCAACTTGAACCCACGCCTATCCGCTGTGACAACAAAGGCTCTATCGCTCTTTCTCAGGACTCAGTCCTCCATGATTGCACCAAGCACGTCCGTTGGCAGTACCACTACGTTCACGATACTGTCGCGGAGGGCGAGGCCGTCATGCATTACCTCCACAATGATGACCAGACTGCTGACGTCTTCACCAAAGCTCTCTTGGCCGATCTTCACTCTCATCTCTGCACTCGTTTGGGTCTTCTCTCCTTGTCCTGACATCTATCGGCGGTGCTTGTTCTTGGCTCTTCCCTGCTACTGCTCATTCTCGGCTCTCTCTTTCCGCCCCCCCGTATGAGGCGTTGGGACGGACCGAGATTGTCCTCGGTGGAGCCCTCGTCGCTTCCCATTTCCGTGACCCCCACACGAGGCGTTGGCACAGACGCGGGTCGCGTGCGACCGTTTCCCACCTCCCTTGCTTCTTCCTACTGCTGTTTTCTGTCTCCTTGCGCCTTACTTCCTTCTCCCCCTCTCGCGCTTCGGTCTTTGCATAACGCCAAAGTCCTCTCCCACTGGCCAGTTCGGGGCCGGAGCCACGTTGTTCGCAATTGCAATCCTCCTCCAATTGTATCCTGCCTGGTTCTTTTACTGTCTCCAGACACTATTGGGTGGGCTGCCCCTGTCAGCTCACCATTCGAGCTGGATGAGCGGGAGGGGCCCCACTCCCCCGAGTCCGGGTAGGGTGTGCTGTTGGGACCGGTCTATTTCTCAACCGTCAGGCCGTCGCCCGGGCTAAGAAGTTCCCTCCAGACCACTGTACACCCTGCGTCTTGCTCCTCCGGACTTCTCCTCATTTTCTCCCTCCGACGAGGCTCGGTTGGCCCGAGGGGGGATTTCGTTCGCCGGGCATTTGCGTGCCTTGCCTTGTCTCTTTTTTTGTCGCCCCCATTCTTTCGGCTCTACTCTCACGGGGGGGCTTCTTTCTTTTTCCACTTGTCGGCTCCAACTTCATGAGCGCTGGATCGACAAGGAGGGGAATGTTGGAAAAAGGCCAACTGTCAGATTATCAGGATCCGACGATCTACTGGGCTCGGCACATCATCAACAACAAAAAGGAAAAACAAGAGGGCAGAGAGAGAGAGATCCATATCCCTCTCTCGACCCTCCTGTCTGTCCGATATTGCGGAGCATGGTATGACCGTGGACAGGCCTCTTTAGGCGTCCCACTGATCCATCCATCCACAGCCCTACTCTCCCTACTCATCCTATTGGAGCTCTGGAGAGCTGATTGAACAATCCTACTGGGAGCGATATATTTAGGCAGGTTTTGGACAAATAGGATGTGTGGCCTGGTAGACAAAGCAAGAGTGCGAGCGTGAGCTCCTCTCGACTCTGATTCTGTTGACGTGGCAAGGAACAGGGGCACGCAGAAGATAATGCTCTTTCTAAAGATTGATTATGTGATCACAAATACTACGAGGGCAGTTGGATTGATCGGCGCCATTGCTGGATCGAGAGGTGCAGTCAGTCCATCATCATGAGACAAGCGCTTGAGCGCGATCGATGGTCATGAGAAGCTACCGCAGATCTAAACAATCTCGTCCGTGGATCGCACCGAGGGCGCTGGGCATCCACCAACCTCAGTCTGCCGATGATCGGAGATCATCGAACGGGGTCCGGAAGCTCCTCTGACTAAGATATGGAAGACACAAGGAGACTGGACTATGTCAACACTTGTACTTCTCTGCTTCTAGCTAGTACCGACAGATAAGTAGCTGTAGGTTTGTATTCGCCATTACTTTGTCTGTGTGTAACCATTTTGAACAAGCTTGGTACCCTTGGAAAGCTTGTGAGACGAGTGGTGTAACTGTACCTTCAGCTCATACTCTTGAATCGCACAGTGTGTGACATTACTAAGGCAAGAGTGCCCGTGTGTGTATGAGAAGCAACTCGTGGGTGAGAGGTCATCACCAACAATTCAGTCTAGTATCAGATAGTTGATCTATTAGAGTACTTCATCTGAAGATTCCTAAAGATTCTGTTATGTTAAATTCAACATACCATACCATACCATACCATGCCATACAACACCTTACCATACCATACCATACCATACCATACCATACCATACCATACCATACCATACCATACCATACCATACCATACCATACCAAACCATGCCAGTCCATACCATGATATGCCATACCATATGATACCTATACCATATCATATCATACCATACCATACCATACCATACCATGCCATACCATACCATACCATACCATACCATACCACACCATACCATACCATAACATACCATACCATATCATACCATATCATACCATACTATACCATACCATCCTATACCATACCATACCATACAATACCATACCAACCCATACGAAAACATGCCATACAATACCATACCATACCATGCAATGCCATACCATACCATACCATACCATACCAAACCAGACGAAACCATACCATACCATACCATACTATACCATACCATACCATACCATACCCAACATACCATACCATACCATACCATACCATAGCAAACCATAGCATACCAAACCATACCATAGCATACCATTCCATACCATTCCATACCATACCATACCGTACCAAACCATACCATACCATGCCATACCATACCATACCATGTCATACCACATCATATAATACCATGCCATACCATACCATGCATATCATTCAATACCATGCCATACCATATTATTACACCATACCATACCATACCATACCATACCATACCATACCATACCATACTATACCATACCATTCCATACCATCCCCTACCATATCACACCATACCATACCATACCATACCATACCATATCATTTGATATCATACCATTTCATACCATACTATTCCATACCATACCATACCATACCATACCATACCATACCATACCATATCATACCATATCATACCATACCAAACCATACCATACCACACCATACTATACCATACCATACCATACTATACCATTCCATACCATATCATACCACACCATACCATTCCATACCATACCATACCATACCA